>JANHAO010007214.1:0-20399 GCA_026873985.1 Saraca asoca
AATGTTGAATATTTGTTGCCTCATTTTAACTTGGGGGTTGTTGTTGGTTTATGGTGCTTACTCTCATAATTGACACGTTATTATGGCCATACTATTATAATATTAAATCTGGAGAACTTTTCTTTTAAAACCCATAATTTATGTTAGCCCAAGTGGAAAATTGTAAGAATAATTTTGTGGACTAACATAAATCATATTTTATATTTAAAACACAGATTTAATATTTAAGTCAATTATGAGTATTTTGTATAATAGTTCAATTAATTATATGATCCATTTTGTTCAATAAGTTACACCTGTGGTAAGTAGACTGAGTTTACTAGACCATTATGTTGGGTTAACTATTGTTGGGTAGGTTAACCTAATAATCCATTAGAATTACACATAGAGGGTCCCTGATCTCTGCTGTAATATGCGTGTTATTGCCCATTGTGTGATATGCTTTATTTTCATCAATATTATAGTCAAGAGAGCAATTTACCTCCATATTGAGCAATTGCTTTCAAGATCAAGAGCATGGATATATCGTGTTTACCAGGTAATTTTAAACCTTAAATTATTATTACATGCTAGAGGTTCACCTATAGATCTGGCGTTTAATGTATTGTGAAATTTCTCTTGAGATTACGAAATTTCTTTCAACAAAATATTAAATTTTCTTACTTACAAACTATGTCAAAAATTATTCCCATTAAAGCTATGTAGAGAATTATTCACTTGTGAGTTTTTTTAAGTTGCATCAACAGTCTCTTTTGGATAATTTTGCATTTTTTTCTTAGAACTTGAATTAGGTTTTATCAATTCTATCATAATTTGGTCTCTTACACAAGTAATTTAGACTTGCTGTTAAAATTTTTAAAGGGTTTATTGATTTCCCAATTTGATATAAATTGCTAACTCCCTAATGTCTTTAGCTATTTGGGTTTTTCATCTTATTGATAATTTTCAGTTGATGAGTATTTGTTCTGATCTTTTGTGTTCTTTCTTCTCAAATTACAAAAACAGGCTTGTGCTAATGTGGTTGGAGCTGCTCTAGTTTTTGAGGGGTTGTAGTTCCTAAAAGAGCTGTTACAACCCAAAAGCGAGCTCAAAAAAAGTCACTGTTAAACCAGAGTCCAAAGAAGCCATTAATGTTTAACCAAAGCTAATAAAAGAACAAGAGATTAAGCAAAAAAAGCCTGTGAACAAGAAATTTGAACTAGTAGATTATATGCTTCTTGATCATCTTTGTGGCCAATTTGAACTGGCACATTGCTATTAGATAGTCAAGAAGCTAGTATAATAGATGACCTTTCAGCAACATGTTGTATATAAATTTTTTTTTTTATATATCTTGTAAAAGCCTAAAAGTTTTTAGCAACACGTCGTATGTAATTTATTTTTTTTCATTTTCTACCTTGTGTAAGCCTAAAAGTTTTTTAATGATGTTATTGATATTTAGGCATCATCTGGTACATAATTATGTTTGCATTCTCCATTTTCCAATACGAGTTTGAAATGATGAAAATCAGTAACTTTGAAATTTGAATCTTTACAATTAAGGTGGAGCATTGTATGTGAGAATGTTGATAGCACATCTTAGATACAAATCCATTGGATTTCTAGAAATATGTTTGAAGCATCGAAGATACAAAACTTGCAAATTTAGACTGGTTTGAACAAATGATATTATTCTAAATAAAATTAATGAGTTAAGGTGAAAAGATAATTCCTCAATTCACTTTTGATGCCATCTTTTGTGACCCAATCTTTGAGTTATAAAAGAGAAATTAAAGGCCAACTTCAACCGCATCTATTCAAGGTTGTCTAAGTGTTGAAGACAAACAAGACAATGCCTTAAATGATACCCAATAAAAGAGCGATAACTTCAAACAATTCAAGTACTGTGAACTAGTATATTAAACCAATATCTTGTAGACTTGTACATGATGATAACGAAGACAACACTTTAAATGAAACTAAAAAAAAGAGCAACAACTTCAAACAAGTCTAATCAAAATATTATAAACTAGTATATCAAACTAGTAACTTCTCATAAGCCTAATCCAAATACTATAAACAAGTCTCTTTCTATAGGTAAAGTTTTATAACAAAGCAACAACTTCAAATAAATCTTCATTCTTCATACATGAAACTTAAGCACGTTGACTTGCAAACTTCAAGAATTTTTTTTTTCATCATTTTGGCATTCTATTCATTCATAAAGGAAAGAAAAATTCTAATTATCATTTAAAAAATTACAACAATTGGAAAACAATGATTTCTATAAAGATTAATACATTTGTTGGGAGATTGAGAATGCAACTCTTCAACATTCTTCTTTTTGTTTAGGAAATTTTGAGAATCATAATTAGTTCAACTGCAATTTGGAACATGACAATGGTAAGGCTCCTTAACAATTTCAACTCCTATTTTTGCTCTTGATCCTTTCAACCGACCTTTTGTTTTAGAAATTAAGGGGTTTCCAATGACTTCTTGCCCATTGCCATTTGGAATATCATTGATTTCACAGCCATTTGATATCTCATGCTCCAAGTCCAATGTTTAATATTTAATTTCAAGCATAACTTTAACAAAATCAATGAGTTTCTTAATTTCTTTACTAGTATAATCAACTCAAACTTTAGTCTTCGAATACTTAACTTTTAAACTTTGAAAAAGAGATTGAAATTTCTTAGATTTGTCATTGTAGTTGCTAATGATATGACTAAAGTTAGAGGACAATGACCTTTCTTGTCTCCGTTAATGTGGCAAGTATTTTTCAAAGAGACAAAAATAGTTTTTCATCATTAGAACTCAAATAGCATGTCTACACAAAATTTCTAAAAATTGAAATTCTTTATAAGAACAAAATAATGATTTATCTTTCCTCTATTCAACTTACGATATGACCTCCATCAAACTTCATATAATGATCCACAATAAAAGTTCCATCACTCATTTCAATTGTTGAACACTTGATTGAATCTCATTTTGTAATAAGTCAAAAGCATAGGGTGTGAGTATAGTTGCTATGTGTTCTTCCATAGGCATATATATGTCCTAACCTGAATGATAAGGTGTTTTTATGTATTTTAGCATTTTCCCTACTTGATTTCTAATGTTGACAACAACACCAATCTATGAAAATAAAATAAAATATTCTAATCAATTCAAATATGTCTATCCTTGCTTAATCCCAAAACTTACAATGAGTAAAAAGCAAGTCAATATGCCTATCTTTGCTTAATCCAAATTAAGCAACCATTTGATTCCACAACTGCTCAAAGTCAACCTTAAACCCTAAACCCTAAAGCTCAAACTTGAAATCATTATATCTTGAACCTAATGAAAGAGAAAACTATGTCGACAACTTTGCCACAATGTGCCATATACAAAAGGCATGCTTTATATTGGGTAATATCATTGAAATTGCTTTTGTAAGAGTAAGAGGTTAGTCTGCTGTAATAGTTTGAGAGTGTTTTCCTTTAACAAAATGTGCAAAATTTTGCAAAAGCAAAATAAAGTCATGATCTCAAGTTAGAAGAAATCATAACAATTCATATCATTAATAATAAAAAGAATTTAAAGCAATAAAAATATACCATTAAAATCCATATGAAAAAGGAAGTCTTCTCATCTCATAGCAGTACATAGCCAAAGAAAATTGAATTTCCATGGTTATTAACTCCAACCTAAAATCCAAGAGGCATGTCATAATGATTGATACAATGTATGGTATAAAAAACAACCACATCTCCAACATCTTCATAAGCTCGAACTAAATCCCCAAATGCCCAAATAATATGTTCAAGCTTGTTATTTTCATCTAAAGCAAAATTATATTTGAAGGCACAATCTTTGTCTTTCAAAGTTTTGTATAATTTGATGACCTCTATTGCATCATTTTCTTAACCAATGGAACTTTGAGATTGGATAAAATTCCTAATGCCCTTCTCCATAAATGGTAAATTGCTTGGAGATACACCCTTTTCAAGTTCAAGGATCCTCAAAATTAGATTTACTAAACAACCAACTTTTGACAATAATAAAATAGGCTTTTGATCTATGGTTAGATGTCATGATAAGCAGGAAGAAATGAAACTACTTTATCATTCAATAGCTCATGGATGTGGAAATTGTTAAAGTGTGTAACAACCTATTTGTAATCTTCCTTAATTTGTCTTTTAGAAATCATTATTTTTTACACCATAATTACATCTTGAAGATATTTGCTTCCTTTGTTGTTCTAAATCCTTAACTTTTGGGGTTGAGAACAACCAACTGATGATAAACAAATTCCCTTTTTTGAATATCTAAAGGATTTTCCTTACTTTTAACAGTACGCTAGCACTTAATGGAGAAACTACATTTTTTTTTCTGTAAACAATTAATAAAATTTGTAATCGTCATCATCATTAATAAAAATTTGCCCTTCAATAGGAGTTTGACATGATAATCACTTTTCAACAACTAAAGAATTTGTATTCTCATCTTCATTCTGACTTGTATCACATTCAATATCTTCACAAGAAGTAAAGAGCTCTAATGGCCAATCACACTCTAATGTTATTGTTACATTCTAACTGCTACAAGATTATCTCACACAAAGAAAATAATATAAAATGACAAAGTACATAATATTTAAGAACAAATATTAATATAAAGTTAGAGATTTCATAATATTTAACAACATTTGGTGTTATACAACACTAGAATATTAAAGAAATTCCATCAAAGTTAAATGAAAGAATCAAAAGCAGAAGCATTGAGGAATAATATTTAAAATTTTTACTTACCTCAAAGACAGAAGCATTAATCAGAAGCTATTTGATGGCATGTAATTGATGTCCATCCTCCACTATAAAAGAAATATCAATATTCAATAATAATAAAATTTTCTTTGGAAATTAATATGAAATTCTGTACCAAAAACACTACAACCAAGCTAGGCTTTTTTATTTTTTATGAACACGTAGTTTCCTTTGAACAAATCAATGAAGAAAACATATTCACAATCACATTGCCTCATCCAAAGTGAGCCAGAGTCATGCCAAAAATGATAGTGCTAGCCTCACCATTATGATTGCTATCTATGTTTTTTAATTAATGGTGATTATGCTCTTCTTGCACTGAGATGCTCTTCAAAAGGAACAATATTGTTGTTCCTCGAAGAAAAATGCCAAATTTTAAAGAAAAGCAATACTTATCATGGAATAGAAGAGGATGAATAGAGAATGAAAGAGTGAGAGGAAGAGAGAGAAAAATTAGAAAGAGGATCAAATTTTTGAAATGAATGAAAAAAATGAACAAGGCCATCTAAAGTGAACACTAAAATTACTAAATTGCCTTGTTTAGCTTAGCTATGTTAAAAAAGTAAATTTGATTTTTTTGTTTAAAAGAAAAAATGGAGGTTGCTAACCTCCAAATGAAGGTGTGGAGGTTAACAATGCTTTTAATACATTTTTTCCTCAAGTTTGGGATAGAGTTGAATCAACCATGGTTTCGAAGAATGAATATACACCATGCCATATAAGTCATCCTTTTTTTTTTAGTGTTGCAGATAATAAAATTCGTAGAAAAAAAAACTTAGCTTCACAAATATTCTATTCTAAAATTGCCTTTATTTAATCAAACCAATTCCTTTGTAATGATAATATACTAAGTCAACAGACAACAAGTTCCATGGAGAATTTGGCTAAAGGTCGACATTGTGTGAAAATTATAAATTATGAAATGAAACTGACTTAAATAAAAGTGATGAAACACAATTGAAATAAGTGTTAAATACAGAAGGCAAAAAAAAAAGAAATATTACTAAAAGCTTTTGGCTCAAGTGGCATCTAATGCTCCTTGAAGGCTTTACCTTCCTTTACATCCTAGGTTCAATTTGTATGCGTGAGTTTAGTGGATTAATCACTCCTATTATCATAAAAAAAACATTAAAATTTTTTTTGTCCTATCATAATACTAAGATTTTCACTACTATTGCAATCTTGCTTATTCTTTTTTAACAAATCAAATCAGCTCCTAGTTTTAGGATCTAATCAATCATGATGTCAAAATATAATAAGTAATATCACTCAAATTTCAATGTTATAGTAGAACTAGAAATATTTTCCAGAAATACATCTTAACATATTTTTTTAGCAATTTGAGTTTGATAGATACTTGGCATATCTGACAAGTATTTTGAAAATATTACTTTTACAAAAATTGTGTATAAAATCTCATAACAATTTATTTTTACAAATATTATATTTTTGTATGAATTTTTTATGCAACAATTATATAAATATTTTTTTTTCTTCACAAAGATTGCAACCCAAAAATCTTGATTTTTTCATGATTACATCAAAATATAAAAATTATTAAAAAATTATGAAGAAAATCTAATATACCACTAAGGAGAAGAAACTAATAGTGTTCCTTCTTCTCACCGCACAGTGCCAACTAGTACTATGGATTGTGCCTGCCATCCAAGCATGTCCCCAATAAGCCACACTAGCATCTCTCTGCGATTTTTAGCTTGGCACAATCACTTTATTTGATTAGCTAATAAACACTATTTGGACAAGATTACAAGCTGGTTGACATCATTGTTCATGTCACAATGGTCTGGCAGCTCCAAAGTTTTCCTTTTATAACTATCTAAGCCTACACCTCCTCTGTGCCAGAGCTTTAAGTTTCATTGTTTGTGATAATTGGTGTCTACATAACCTCTAGATATAGGCCTTTTGCCCAATTTTAAAAATTTTAAAATTTATTCATTATTTATTAGTTAAATTTAAAGGCCGAAAGGCTCCATTATAATTGTGTCAAAGGTGTTTGTGTCTTTCCCATTCCAATTTCAAAACATGCAATTGAGCAAACAGTGAACTCTAATTTTTCCATTTTTTTTTATCAGTGGTTAAGATTTTCTTTCTAGGTTAACTTGTAGTTGTCTTATATGTGTAGATAAATTTTTAATGGCTTTATTGACAGTATTCCTGTGTATATTTTCTTACTCTTTCTATGTATCTCTTTTTTCTTAAAGATGTTTATGATGTTTTTTAGTGGCTTATATTCATCATGGACAAAATATTAGCTTTGGCTTTGGTAATTACTAGAGGTGTATAAGTCGAACATGTTCTTCTAAACTAATATACTTCAGATTTATGTCTTAAGGAGTTGAAACATAGAGAAGATAGTACTAAACCATGGATATATGATTTGAAACATGGATTTGATATTACGATTGCTAAATGAATACTCAAGTACCTAAAAGATTTATGGAGAAGTCAAAAGGAAGGCAATATTAAACCTTGGTCTTATTTAAGCAAATTTTCACAAAATTCTAAGTATTTATCCTTGTTCATTTTATCAATTGTGCTTTTGGAGATTTTGCATTTGGATGGACAATTAATCCTAATATAATGCATGTACCATAGCACTTGGTATTACGTTTAGATTCAGGGATTGTACATGTTATTGATTGTTTGACTTCATGAAATTTTAGTTCATAACATTTTATGCTATGGCTCCATTTTTTTACTAACAAATTATTTTTTACTTTCATTTGAGACACTTATAATCCAATCTGAGTATTGCTCATTACTGAAGTGAAAGAATCAGGTAAGGTACTTAGGAGTCAGAAATACACCAAAAGATTTTATGATTCATGGATTTATTATTTCAAAGATAGATTTATGTGTGAATTATTGTGCTTTATCTGGATAGGGAGAATGTGTGTTTAGAGAAATGATGTGAACATGTGCTTTTCAAAAACACTTACAAAGTCCAATAGAGCTCCTTCTATAAAACCTGCTTTTCAATTTTCAAGCTCTTCATACAAATCTCAATTTTTTTACCAAATAATACATCATATAGAAACAAAATGACCCAATGTATACATACATAAAATCCTTTGTTGCCAACTGTTCTTCTAAGCATTGTGTCTTGCTTCTTAGCCCAAGGTCCTTGAATCAGCGAACAAATCTACAATCAAAGACTTTTTTTTTTTTAAAAAAAAAAAGGAAGACATAGTGAGTTTCATTGAAACTCGGTACGTAAATCATTTACTCTAAATACAGTTTGTTATAATATACAAATACACAAATATCATTATTACCAAAACCTATCAAGGATTTGCATCTCTAAAACCACACACAATTCTATATTTCAAAGACATTTAAAACAAACATGTGTTCAAACATTGCTTATTCATATATGTTCAAATGAACATTGCAACTCAATGTATAAATACAAATGAAATATGTATAATGTTCAACTGAATCTAACTAACATTGCTAATTAATACAATTTCCAATAACCTTTGAATATACTAACTCATAAATTAAACAATTAAACCCATAAAAAGCATTCTCCATATGATTACATAACTAAAGGTTTGTAATTTCTTTATCTATAAAACCATAATTTCCTTCATATATTCATAAGACTTAACATATTACTCAACCCCTCTATCTAATACTCTCACAAATTAACTCAACGAATCCAAGTACATGTCTCAACTCATATTTTACATACCAATTCAATAATAAAACATTTATAGAAAAGTGGCCTATTTATCCACCAAGTTAATGCGTAGTCATTTCCAAGATACCGTTCCAAATGTTTCCAAACTTTGTTTTCATATTCGAAAAATTTCATATGCTAATCTTTACCAATATTTAAGCCACTTTCACAATTAAAATCTTAAATCTCCAATCTCTAATATCATCATATTTACTTGTTTCATCTTTTGACTAAATATACCAAATTTCATTCACTCTCATTATAGACACTTTATACATCTCAGATGCCAAACTCAAGGTTTCAAAGGATACTATCCAATGAGTTCATTAAGAGTCCTCCAATGCAAAATCTACCCACAATCTTCCATTCATGACTACATCATCGATTTAGACATACAAACATGTGTATGATTCGATTCAATAACTTAGGGAAGCTAACATTTTGGTAAATTCCTGTCAACATCAAACAAATCTTAAGGTAGATAATAAAACTAAAGGTAAGTACTAACCATATAAGGAGATTATACTTTGTAATTTCATTTAGTCATAAGAAAGACTTTGAATCATACTTCTATGAACAAGAACATCCTATAAGTCATTTCACATGGAATCTAGAACACCAACAAATATTTTATTATCCTAAAACAATGGCAATTGGGTATTAACAACTCTAAACATGTAATGATGAAACAAATGTTGTATAAGCTGTTTGATTCCTTTATGATTATTTCCTGTGATCACTATATCATCAACATAGACAATCAGATATATATAGCCAGAGTCAAAGAACTAACAAAAAATAGAATGATCAGCTTTACTTTGCTACATACCAAATTCTTAGACAACTTTACTAAATTTGTCAAACCAAGCTCATGGGGACTGTTTTAGTCCATAAAGAAATTTTCTTATTCTACATACCAGATCATTTCCCCCTAAGCAACAAATCTCGGAGATTGCTCCATGTAAACTTCTTTTTCAAGATCACCATATAATAGCGCATTCTTAATATCTAGTTGATGTAATGGCCAATGTTGAACAGCTGCCATAGATAAACAAAAGATGAACAAATAGCAACTAATTATAAAGGTGTCTCTATAATCTAAACCAAAGATCTGAGTGTTGCCTTTAGCTACCAACCAAGCCTTTAACCGGTTAATGTTTCCATTCGGACCAATCTTGATAGTGTACACAAATGACACTTAATTGGATTTTTTTCATGAGCAAGAATTTGTTGAGACACTAGATTCCATGTACCATTGGTATGTAAAGCTGCCATCACATCAAGCATTGCCAACACCACCCTGGTTAAGAAAGAGCTTCTTGCACAATTTTAGAAATAGAAATGGAAGACAAAGTAGAAATAAATCCATGGTGGGATGTAGATAAACAATGGTAGCTCAAAAAATTGTAAATAGGATATGGGTTTTGTGTAGAATAATTACCTTTATGAAGAGCAATGGGGAGGCTGTTAGGACTATTTGGTGGAGCGGAGTCTGGAGATAAGGTTGGCACAGGGAATGAATCTACAAATTTATCTTCAATAATTTGGGTTGGTGCTAAATCTTTAGCAACTTAATGAGATTATTGTTGATAAGTAATTGGAGGTTTATCTTGTGATGGTGAAAGAGATACAAGTATGGGATCAAAAAATGGAATGGGTAAGACCTCAAACACTGGTGTAGATTTTGTTAGAGAAGAGAAAAAATATTTTTTTTTTTGAAGAAAGTGACATTGGCAGAAACAAATATTTGTTCAAATTTGGTGAATAACATCTATATCCCTTTTGCAGTCTTTAATATCCCAAAAAGATACATATTATAAATTTGGCAAATAATTTATCTTTTCCTTAAGGAAAGGTCATGAACAAAATAAGTTGACCCAAAGATAAGAAGAGGAAGTTTATATGCGAACTCTTTTGGGAAGACTAGAGTGAGGAACTAGATAGATGAAGATGTGCAATTAATTAAATAACAACGCCTTCCTAAAAATGAAAAGGAATATTCATACGCAACAAAAGAGTTCATGTAGTTTCAATTAAATAGTGATTCTTTCTTTTTGCAATGCTATTTTATTAAGGTGTGTGTGGCCATGTGAATTGATGAATAATACCTTTTAAAGTCATAAAAGAAGTAAAAAATGTAAAAAAGTACTCTATAGCATTGTCACTTTGAAAAATGTGAATAGTTGAACCAAATTGAGTGTGAATTTCAGAATAAAAAGATTTGAAAATAAAAAATAACTTAGAATGATTCTTCGTCAAGTATAACTAAGTACAATGAAAGTTATCATTAATAAAAGTAACAAAATATCGAAAACCTAAAGTTGAGGTTACACAACTAGGACCTCAAATATTTGAATGAACAACTAAAAACAAACACTCAACTCAATTTTAAGTTCTACTAGGCAATGAACTACATACATGCTTATCTAGTTAACACGACTCACAAGCTAAAGACTTTAAATGTGAAAGGCTAGGTAGTATCTTGCAAAGCTTCCCAACACTCAGATGACCCAAATGATAATGGAGCAACTTTGAAGAATTAGTAGCAGGACAAATTGCTGGAGATGTTAGTTGGATGTAGTAAAGTCCCTGTGACTTATATTCTGTGCCAATCATTATCCCTATACTTCGTTCTTGTATGAGAAAGGAATCAACAACAAAAGTCACAAAGCAATCAATATTATGTGTAAGTTGGCTAACAGAAATCAGATTGACAGGGAAACTAAGTATGAAAAGGACTAATTCTAGTGGTAATGATAAAAGTGTTTAGCCTAATCAATACCTTGGACAATAGTTTTGGATCCATAAGCTAAAGTAACAGTACGAAGGGATTTAATGGTGGAATTAAAATGAGTAACTAAAGAATTGTTACTAGCTATGTGATTAAAAGCTCCAGAATCGAGCACCTAGGGTCCTAAAGATCTCGAATGAGATAAACAGGCTGTAGAATTATTAGTGCAAGCTACAAAAGTAATGTTCTTTCCTTATTTGTACTGAGCAAATAAGGATTGAAGAAACTCTTAATATTCTAGATCAGAGGACAGTGATAATTGCATGGTGGCATTTTCTGCTTCTGTACCATTTTCGTTATTAGTCAAGTTTGCAAAATATGGTGGACACCCATGGAAAGCATAGCAATGATCTTATAAGTGTTCAAATTTCTGACAATAGGTACAAAAATAATGAAAATTTCCTCTACTTCCTCGATTTTCATGACCACCTCGTCCCTTTTCACTAGACTGTGATACTAAAGCAAACATGTCATTTACTGTTGAGGGATTGGAGATGGGTGCCAAAGGTTTTCTTTACGATAATCGGGAGAAGGCATCCTTCATTGTCGGAATCTCGGAGTTAGATAATATCTAGTCACATACTATAGCGAATTCTAGACCGAGACCTATTGTATTGGACATTGTTTTTGAAACTTTAGCCATATGTCAGAGGTAGCGGAGAACCAACCTGCTAGGAAGACTCAACAGAGGATGATGAGCAAAGTCCGACGACATGTGTAGCTCATTCAATTATCCTACTCACATCCAACTCATCATAGTGAATTATAGGAAAGAAAATTTAACTTCCTAATATATAGATAATTATTGCCTAATATATACTTTACAAGATGGAAGTGGAAGCTTTTGATTCTGAAAGACTAATGCCTTTAGCCTTCAAGAAAAATTGCAAATATTCTCAAGGATTTCAAAGGTATTTCTCAATTGAGAATAGTTGAATATGCATGAGGGGGTGCACTTTACTAACTTAAGGTCTCATGTCTCACATTCATGAAAGTTTTTCTTTTCTCAAAGTGAACTTTTAATATTGCCTTCTTTTGGGCCAAGAAAACTTTGTGCGGGATAATTGAGTTTCGCATCAAGAAGAGACTCCAGTGGAATGGTTGTTTTGCTTGCAAAGTTATCATTGAAAGTGAATATTATGAAGAGATTGTGTTACTTGTGGAAGAATCTAGCTGTATGTGGTTTACAAAAAGTCTATTCACCTCTTTTTTAAGATTGTGTTTCAAATGCAGCGTTGCAAATCTTGTATATATCTATGTTTTTGTTTAAAATGAAAACTTAGATGATGAAATTTTGCTTTAAAGGGAAGGTGCCTCACCATTTTACTACTATTAGAAACATTTTTATCATCACTAGCATCACGATTGGCCTAAGTCATAATTAGTTGCCATCGCTTGATTGTGATTTCATGCTTTAAAATAGAATTTTTTGCTTTCTATTTGTTCTATGATCCATTTTTTATGAATGTCTTACTAATATCGCTCTAGCTATTGCTCTCAAATATGAAATGAACTCCAGATATAATTGACACTTCTTGATAAAACATTCATGGATGTTGGTCAATGCCCTCATTATCTTTTGGTTTTGTTGTAGGAAATTTACAATTGATGTGTAATTTCTTTTCCACTTACAGCTATTTCCTTATCATCTTGCGGAATATGTCTGCCAGGTAATGAGGTTATCACCTTTCAGATATTATTGTGATATGATCTTCTGAGTGATGAAAAATGGTAATTTATTACTTCCTTATTGCAATTCTCAAATTACTTGCCTCTCCCAGAAGATCCTTCTTACCCTTTCTATATGTAGCTTTAAAATGAGGGTTTTATTTGTTAGATTAAAGAATTGCATTATTGTGCACTTCTAAACTTCTTTGATTGCTTGCTACAAGCTTGGTAAATGCACAGAAAAATACAGCTTTCTTCACCAGTAAAAGGGCCTCAAGTATCACATAATTTTTTATTTTTAGAGTGACCTTATGACAACATCCCAAATTTTAGTGCTGTGGATGTTTTACGACTTACGGCAGTTGGGAGAAATGAATTTATTGACCTAATGAACAGGTGCAGATCCAAGGTACTGCATTGACTTGCCTAAATGTTGTATGAAAATAGATTCAAATTTCAAAACTTCAATTGCAAGTATGCATAATTGTGTTTGCATGGCCACCTATAGCAATATAATTGGCAGTAGTACCTTGTAAGCACTTTTGTTTGAACCAACAAGACACAAAATTTGATGCCAAGATGAAATACTTATTTGCTATATTGATTGTTTGTGTTTGAATTCGTTTACATGTAGATTGGTATACTCTTTTTCAGGGCTTTATGAATAAATGAGGTGGGAGGGTGTGGTCTTTTTGCTTCATCTGTTACACTGTCTATTTGCACTCAGGGAAGCAACATTTCAAAGGTTTCGTGAGCACAGTTTTCTTAGTACACAGTATTTCCTAAAGGGTGTGGTCTGTCCTGCTGCTTTTAGGAATTCTACTTCGCCCTTCATTTTAGTTTATATGTGAACTAACGTTTTGCTTTTCTTTTAATTATGGTGCTGAGGAAGAACTAGGACTTAGACTTTATTTCTATTAATGCACTATTCATTTGGGATGAGGTTGGGGGCAGTCCTCTGAAGGCATAATTTGATTATTACAATTATTATTTCCTTCCCTTTGACCTCCACATCTTCTATAGAGTTGGAATAGTTTACCTCTTCTCTGTGTCAATTTTGAATTGGGAAATACTTACCTTCACAGTATCTGAAAACTTGAAAATAAAAGGCACTAACAAGTCCTTATCGCTTTTTGATTTGTTTGTAGGAGCTACCATTTCTGAACATTCTCTCAACTGACTGAACCCCTTTTTTTTTTCTGGTGTGATTTTAAAAGAGTCTTGTACTCCATATGTTTGACATCTTCACATACATAAGTTGTACATTCATTCTGTAGAATAAAGAAAGAACTTTCTACTTTATATTCTTCCACAACTTCACATACTGAAAACTTCAACTTCCATATTTAGGGAACGCTTTTTGATTCATTTGAAGTTGCTTTTGTTCTTCTTCTTTTTGAATTGTATCATTCTTAACAGAGAGATGCAACCTTGAAGGTCAATCCCCTTGACACATTGAAGTTGTTGCTTCCGGTATTTTGTTCTGTCCATTTCATCCTCATCGTTGAAACTTGAGTGAACCTGAAGAATCTTCTCTTTTATGTGTCTTTTGCTTACTTCCTTTTCATATGACTCAGTGGCTTCCTTTTTCTAGTACTATGTGTTCCCTGTTTCCGGTGACATTTTGTTTTCCCTTTTTGCTTCCGGAAATTTGTAAGTTTTCAACCATTGTTTTTACATATTTTCATCACATAGACTGACCACTTCTCCTACGAGGTTCATCATTTATTGTATGGTTTGATGCGTTTCCTTTGCCATCTATCAAATTTCTTCATCTGTCTTCTCTTTTACCATTTCCGTATGTATTTTACCTAATTAAGAGAAATTTTCTTCATCGGAACAGAAATTTGACGATCCATTATTGGTGAAAGTTCATAGAATCTATGATCTTTTGAGTGATGAATCCCAAAAGGGTAGTGTGATTTATATTATTCTTTTGGAAAATTTTATTCAACTTATAGGTTTATATATAATATTAAGCTTTTCATTGTTTAATTTGTTTGTTTTGAGCTGTAGTTGTTAACTTAAATCAGTGCATATGTTATGATAGGAGGATTATGATTTCATTTCCATGGATATCTATCTCTTTCTTTAGCGTAATTGATTTATGTTTGTAGTTCAAATTACAATCTCTTTAAAGACACTTGTCTTGCTTATTATGAGAGTATGAGTGTAATTGAGAGTAAGGAAGTAGGCAGTGTATTGATGGGGTGTCCTTGTTCTCATTCTTCCTAAGCTCTACAGTTCATTTTCTTTATGAATTTTTGCATTTTCCAGCTTACTTACTGTCATTGTAGATCTGATGACTGAGATATCAATTGCTCGTAGATCTGATTGGGCTTTTTGTCATTCTGTTGATGGATATAGTTTTGTTGATAAAAAAATTTTTGTTTGTCATATGGTTGTAGTGTAATTTTTGTTCACTTAATTGGAAGGTAAGTCTCTGTAAGTTTGCTTAATCTTTTTAATCTTTCCAGCTATTGTTTTTGTATTGAATATGGTTCTGTGGTTTTGGTTTCTTCTTATGGTTGTGTAGTTTTCTGTGATACAGTTCTAAGGTGTGTTTGGAACCGTGTTATGCATTTTTTGCGCAAACTTACAGAATGATCCCATGGGAAAACAACAGATTTGGTCCTAATTTTAGTACTTTTAGGGGTTAAAGGTCCAAAGTCGTTGATCACTTTCTTTTGTGGTTGCAGAGAGGAGGACTGGTCTTTATGACTTGCGAACTACAGGAGTTTGTTTGTTTGTTTGTTTTTTTTTTAATTTTTTTTGGCATTCATGAATTAAAGGAATGAAAATGAGAGAGAAGCATAAACTGAAATAAAAGGCAATGGCATTTTTTTTTTTTTTTTACCATCTCAGTAATTTTCCACAGATTAACTCAGTTGGAGTATATTACCATCTCAAACATTTATAGTTAAATAACAGAATTAGAAGCATGATATATGATATTTCATACTATGCAAAAATGTGCAGTAATCTGCTATTTATATTGTAATTCCTGCCATAGAATATGAGGATAACAATTGTGGAAAAGCAAAATTAGTTTCATCACCATCCATATCTGCTTATATAGCATCACTTTCATCGCTTTCAATTGTCTTTATTTCAAAGGAAGATCACCTAAAATGTCTAAGTAGAATGTAAATAATATCAATTAATAAAACAATCTTATACATAAATTAAAAAAGAAGCATGCTAAATCCCTTATTATTTTTTGTAGTACTAGAATGTAAGAGAGGCTTAAGGCCATATACTTGAGCTATTAGACAAGTGCCTCGATGCCTACTTTGGGTCATCAAACACTCCCTCCGTGGCATATGGCCTTGCTTTAGGGATTTTCACTTTCCCCTTCGCTCTGAGGCACCACCATCTGACAAACCAATCCCAATAACCATCATCAAAATCTTTATCGAGTTTGTTATGTCACTCATTTCAGCACAAAGAGTGGTTACTAAATCCTTCACCTCGTTGATAAGATCTTTTATAGCATCCCCTGAATCCTTCTAATTATTCTCAATTGTAAGAAGCCTCTTGTTGAATTGTGAAAATTCACTAATTCCCATACCTTCAACTCTTGCGTTAGCTTTGAGATTCAAGATTCGGTGTTCAAGATATTCCTAATTCATGGCCCTTTGAAAGAGTTTAGAGATATCTTCATTTTTCATATTTCTTACGGTTTCAACAACATTTTTTAGATTCCTAATTGCTATATCAATTACATCAAAGCATTCAGCGGATATCATTTTTTTTGGACATAGTGGCGTATTAACAGGGTGCAGCAAAAAATAAAGGAGTGTGGTCTCAACCATGCTTTACACAGGATTGAGTTCGTTGATACAGTTTAATACTCTTTATACGGATATTTTACTTTAGCTTGCAATTATCTATCATTGTTGTGCATAAGAAAATAAAAAATGGACAAGAAAGCAAACAATCAAACACCCTTGATGTATGCATTTCCTCAGTGCTTTCACAGTTCAAAGTCTTTTCTCCTAAGCCTCAAACCCAAGTGAGTCTTCTCCTCTCAGACTTCCTCTTTGTTTGAATAATGCTAATTGTACACTAAACATGCATCAAACTAGCACTCATGTCACAGTTTGAGTCCAACTGATCCTTCTTAAAAACATGCCATGTCTGCAAAAGTGAGGGACAATGTAAACAATTATATATGCAAGTAGCATTTTTCTTTAATGATTGAAATATTTTGTTATTGCTGCATTGTTCATAATGACCTACCCTTGTTTCTGTTATTGGCAGCAAGAGAATGAGATGATAGATGTATGTGTACATGACAAAGTCACAAATTACTTAAACTAAAGAGATGTGCAGATGGCACTTCATGCCAGGCCTGTTGGAGCTCGAAAGTGGGATGTTTGCAGCAAGTAATTTCTTCCTACTTTGCTCCTTCTCAAATTGTTTGGCCTAAATAGCATTGCATACTTCATTTTTTGAACTTGGCTAGTAGAGTCAGGAAGTCACTGACTAAAATTTTTGCCACAATAGCATCCTGGACTCCGATATGCTCAATTTGGAAATACCTACACTCACTCTTGTTGGATCACTTGTTGAAGCTGGAGTTCATGCCTTAGTTTACAGGTAATACACCAAAAAAAAAAAAAAACCACCTTGTTTCTTCTTTATTGATCTTTAGTTCTTAGTTGCTTTCCTGGAAGCTAATTTTCTTAATGATACTCACTTAACATGGACGAATATCTTTCTGATCACATAGGAGACCAAGATTCTGTAATTCCACTTAGGACTGAACACAACAGTCCTGCAGTGTATGTTTGCAGGACAGCAGGTATGAATTTGTGAAATTGATAGTTCTCCAACTCTAGGAGAAAATTCACTTACGTGAACAAGGACATAGAATTTACTGTTAGATGCCTTAATATAAACATGATCTGAATTAGGAACTTATAAACAAATCTCATATTATGAAGAACTCTTGTTTATAGTTGGTGGGTGGACTCAAGTTTATGTGAACATGGTGTCGTTTGCAACTGTTAGAGGCACATCACGTGACGCTTCTTTCTTGCAGCCTGAGAGATCACTTGTGCTGTTCAAGTCATTCTTAGAAGGAAGGCCCCTTCCTGTAATTTTCTGATGTGCAGTTTTTGGGCCTCAAATTGTATGTATGTAAGGTAAACCTGTTTCTTTGTACCACATAGTTTTTAAGATGTCACTCTTATTTGAGTGTGAGTGCTTGTGCGTTTGCTTGTATTTCAGGGCTGTCAAATGTAATTGGCAAGAAATTTTTTGTGTATTTGTTAAGATTGAAGAGTAACTTCTTATTATTATTATTATTTGTTGGCTTGGTGGTGACGATAGATCAAACACATATCTCTTCATTTTTCCTGAAATTATCAGTTAGTCAGTTTAAAGTTGTTTTAAATATGAATTAGTTGTTTTAACATCCATCTAATTAGTTGTTTTATTAAATCATATAATTTTTTCATTATATTTTTAAATATGAATTGTATTATTATTTTATGTTTGAATACTAAGTTATTTTTTTTCACATAATTTTTATGTTATATAATTAATAGAAATTAAATTAGTTATATAAAATTTTAATTAAATATCTGAAAATAAGTTTAAAATTGTGTTTGAAAAAATTATGTGATAAGTCAAGATATAATAATATTTTGGTTCTTAATTAAAGAGTATGAAAAAAATTAAATAATGGAATAAAAAGAATAATTAAGTAAATGACAGTTGTTAATTCTAAAGTTTTATATAACATAAGATTTTAATTTCAAGTTTTCAAAGTCAAAGAGGTAAAATCCTACCACTCAAAATTAAGGGTTTTTTTTTTTTTTTTTTGCTTTTTTTCCTTTTATATGATGATTTATGAGATAAGTTAAGTATAAATAATTTAAAAATTGTAGAAACTATTTACCGTGCTGCGATGGTAATTTTGGGAAGGGTTGTATTTCAACACACATGAGAAAATTTGTATTAATATGTACTTGTGATGCACGAGTCTAATTAATTTTATTTAATAATAATTTGTAATATGAATTTAGATTATAAATTATAATGTATTTTAATTTAGATAAATCATCATCATATTTTTATCTATTAGATGATTATATAAGCATATAATTATATTTGTATTGATAGTGGAAAATAATATATATTTTTTAATTTGATAAAGTTATTATCTTGATATTTCAAATTAGTTAAATTTATCATTTGATTTTTTATTTTTTTTTCAAAAATATTATCTTAATATATTAATACTTAAGAAAATTATTTATAAATTTTTTGTTTTAAAATTTAAAGTAACCACTTTATGTTAGAAGATTTAATTATTTAAGTAATAAGAGTTCTTGTTTTGTCATAACTAATATTTATCTTAAAAAAATTATATATTTTATAAATATTTTATTATAAAATTTCAAAAATATTTTAAATTAATATTATGATAAATACTTAAAAACGATAAAAATTTAAAAAAGAAGATATGGAATATATTTAGTCTTTGATATTTAATTTGATATTTAAGGTAATATAAAAATTTAAAAAGTGAGAATTTTTAGATAGACATTATTCACTGTATCATAATTATATATTATTAATCATGTATTGATAAGAATTTTATTTCTATATAAATATAATTATTTATTTATATAGAAATTAATTAATATGTACAGAAATAATTTAAATTAAAATTTATTAATGAATTTAGACTAAAAATTGGGTGTAAATAATTTTATTTAATTTTTTCTAAAATATATAATTTCTATAAATAAGGATAAATAACATTTATCAAATTTGAATCACAATTCAAAAATTGGAGATATATTATTAAAATTATTTAAATTTTAAATTATACAATTCACTGAAATTTTAAAATATTTTTCTTTTATTTTTAATATTAGATGTTTTATTAATTTTTTTTTCTGAAATATATAACTTCAACAGAAATCAGTTTACGGAAAAGACTGGATAAGGCTTGGATCAAGCTTCGTTTCTTGGGACAGACATTCTTCGCTGCACCATGCGGAATTTTAATTAACAAATTTTAAGTATACCCTCCTAAGTATTAATTAACAAATTATCTTAGTTCTACAATCATGACATAAGGCACACGTATCAATTAAGAATTGATTACAAAATTATATTTCTCTTTTCTCTCCATCCTTACCATGTCCTTTCATATAACTTTTATAAAATTCTTTTATTGCTTATAATAATCTTTTAAAGATTATTAATGTTTTAATAAATAAATTACAATTTTCAAAAGATGACTCAGTTTTATATTTGAATAATGTAACAAGTTTTACAATGAAAATAGATAGATTTACAAATTATTTTCAAATACAAAAAACCTTTTATGTAACTTTATTAATAGAGTTTAATTTATTTTCCATATTTGTTACATATATTGCCTTTATGAAATTATATAACTTTTGTGAAGATATTGGAAAAA
>JANHAO010007215.1:0-20394 GCA_026873985.1 Saraca asoca
TATATTATTTTGGACCAAGAATAAACATAGGGTTTTATTCATTAAGTTTTGTTACCATATTAAGTATTTGAGAAACTAAGTACATCGTGATATATAGTTGATATTACTCGTTCTTAGAGGGCTTATCACTATGATTCATGTATTTATTTTATTAACAAATTGTCTGATGAATGTTTGCACCAAGTGGGAGAATGTAGCATTTTGCTGTCTGAAACTGTTGACATTTGAATGGTGCAACCGTTGATAATTTGAAAGGAAAAACCGTTGAAGCAACGGCTAATTTTGAAAGGTGGTAACTGCTGCCATTTTCTTGATGGAAGAAAACGCATATATATATATATATACTTGATTCCGGGGTCCTCTCACTACCTTTTAACATTTTATTTCATACACCATCAAAGTTGAAAGAGAAAGTGTGAGAAACGTCTGGAATATTGAAGCAAAAACAACCAGAAAGAAAGCAATGGCTGGAGGTATGTATGTCTACGCTTCCGTTTTTCAGTCTATTCTTATACTTCATGTATGATTAAAAGCATATATAGGATGTTTTGATTCACATTGCTAAGTTTATAGTGTATGAAATGATTTCATCGATAAGCTGCAATTTAGCAATTTAGCTTGTCCTTCCAGCACACCTGAGTTATGTGTATCGCATGGTCAACACAATAGGTTGGACTCATTATATTGTTACAATGTATTCTGAAGATGTTCAATGTAATAACAGCTACTTCATTAAAACAATCACAACGTCTTTGGGTATGTGATGCAAACAACGACTATTTCAATAAATAAAATATAAGTTATTACTAATTTTTTAATAAAAAATTTAGAAATTATAAAAAATAATAAAATAAATCTTTTAATCAAAGAAAATGATTTGAAAATTTATTTGTGTATAAGGAAAGTGTTAGGTATCCCACCCTCGTTCAATTAAAACAATTATCAAGAAATTAATCATGCAATATATTATGCCCAAAAATATTTTATTAATCCCTAAAATTAGCTATGTCAATATTTACATAATAAAAGAAGATAAATTAATTTTTATTAAAGAAATAAAAAAAATATTTATAAATAAATGGGCTTAACCTATAAAAGTAAGACCTACGTACCTTCAACAAGAATATCAAAGTTCTTAAAATTCGTAAAGATATTTTCTCTTTTTGTTTAGGAAATGATTTAATAAAAAAAATATAAATTAATCTTCAAATAAAGTAAAGAATATTAATTTGAAGCAAAAACTGCGTAAATGAATAATAACTGAAAAATGAAGATTATTTTAAAAATTGAATTTAACCTGATTGATGCGTACGTACCTAAAAGTGATAAACCTGTGTAGTCCGAAAGATTTAATTAATAGAAAGAGATCATTTTAAAATAACGAGATAAAAAAAAAGTAAAATAAAAGTTTGAAAAATATATTATGTGTTTTTTAGAATTTTTAATATAAAAAGTGAATATTAAATCTTTGATAATTGATAAAAAGAAATTTTAATTTGTACAAAATAAGAGATAAGAGTTTTACTCTAATTGTAATCTAATTCAAATAAAAAAAAATCTTTAAACAAGATAAAATTAATAAAATATAAATATGAATGCAACTAGTGTGTCTCATGGTTCTTCCACCCAAAAGCCAATGTTGTGCATATTTTTGGAAGAACTGAAAAATGGGCTGACAAAGGTCCAATAGACCGGCCTAATGGACTAGCCCAGCCTGTTTCGGAACGCGCAAGCTAGCCGACAGATCACCTAGCGCAAGTTTAGATTGCCATGCGAGCTACCCAAAGCATAGGTACATAATGCCAAAGTCTAGTCAGCAGTCAGAGGTATATACTTCCAATCAACAGATTAGTCATAAAAAAATTGATAGTGAATTGCCTAGCATTTATTGCTTGATGTGGCAAAAAAGATAGTTTTACGATTTGTCAAATTACGCTTGTAATCTCTTGCCTCTATAAATAGGGGGAAAAATCATTGTAGACAGAGAGCAACAAAATATATGCAGAAACTCTGCCAAAATAGTGAGAGAATACATGTATTGAAACTCTGTTAAGCTATACAAAGAAACAACCACACAAAAGCAAATATAACCACCGTAGACGTAGGGGTCATACTAATTTTAGATGAACCATGTTAAAAAGCTTTTGGTATCCTCTGTTCTTCCTCCCTTTCGATCTTTTCCTTACACGTTTTCAATCTGTGGTTTGGGGGGTCTATTGGACTTTACCTATTGACCAGATTTCACCATCAACATTTTGGTGCTAGAAGGAGGGGCCAAACTGCACACTCTCTCTCTAATTCATTGTACAACTACAATGGCAAGAGAAAAAACCACCAGGAGCATTGATGCTATCGCTGGCCAACCTAAAGGCCGTGTCGAGCAACAATGGGAAAAGTTATCGGTTAGAGGCTCCGCTTTCCCTATGGCAGATGCCTTTGCTGCCCCCACAACAGGTGCTGCTACTGGCGTAGCACCATCAACCCCTTATCAGCTTGCTACTTTCGGGACTAATGGAGTTCAAGCATGGCACCATCGTCAAGAGGCACTTGAAAACACAGTGAGGGAACTGGCCGATATGGTTAGAACGATGGCTCAAGCACAAGCTCAAGGCATGTGAAGACAAGTCGAGTTCCCTGCATCCAAAGGAGAACTCCTACAACCAAAAGCTCAGTAGGAGAGGCTTGTTAGAGAAGAACATCAATGAGCTAGCTCTGCTCACTCATCCAATTCACAAATAAGGTTAGAGGTCCATCGAGCTCGTAAGGATGATGATGGAGACAATCAATGATGTGAGAGCTTACGTCGAGAAAGAAACACAAATGGGACCAATCATGAACACATATTAGGTTGCTACTTGTCAGGTCATGAGTGCAACAGAAGGCATAAAGCCTTGGATTGCCATTCCCATGACCAGGAGGGTTCAAAGAGCCATCAATCCTCTGGCCATCAATCTGAGGCACAGGACCCAATGATCGAAGAGTTGCTTCAGAGGGTATGGTAACTAGAAAAATGACTTACAGCTTAGAGCTGTCAAGATAGTTATGAGGAGAGGATGCCTTTCACCAGGGAGATTAAGACAAAGCCCTTCCTCGTAGGTTCAAGGTCCCAAACATCCTGCAGTACAATGGGGACAACAACTCGTATAATCATTTGGAAACATTCAATGTCCAAATGTATCTTCAGACCACTAACCCATTGGTAAAATGCAGTATTTTCCCTACCACCCTTGGAGAAATACCTCATACGTGGCTTAAGAGTCTCCTAGCTCATAACATTCATAATTGGGAGGAATGCCAGAGGAGATTTCTCAGCCAATATAAGGCACTAAGAAGATAACTTGCATCATCCTATCACCTTACAACAGTCTTTTAGTGGAAAGATAAATCACTGAAAGACTACATCACTTGGTTCAGGCATGAGGTTAACAATGTGAAAAATCCTTCAAATGAAAGCATCCTCATAGCGATCTCAGCTAGACTTTGCAAGGATAGGAAACTCTACATGAATATATATAAGTCTCCATTAAGGGACTTGGGTGAATTCTACAAGCAAGCAGCCAAGGAAATTAGGTGGGAGGAGACTTTTGGCCTAAAGAAGCCCAACCAAAAGAATAAGACGAGTGGATCTAGCCGAGGCAAAAAGAGAGGTAGTAGCAAGAATAATAGAGAGAGTCAAAAGGATAATTCTGATGACCAAGTTGCAAAAAAGGCCAAGGGTGAGTGGCCTCAACACCAAGGTCGCCACGATAGCTACAGCGTCCTGTCGGATACTCCAGATAAGATCTTTGTAATAGAGAAAGATAAGGAGGACTTTGGGGAGCCTGGACCTATAAAGACTCCTCCCTAGTGAAAGAACAGAAATAATTTTTGTGCCTATTATAACAAGGTAGGGCATAATACTTCTGAGTGTTAGGTGCTTAAGGATGCCATCAAGGGTCTTATCAAAAGAGGTCACTTGAGGGAATATGTAGTGCGACCTTCAGGTTAACGACCTCCACAGCCCTAGCAATCAGCACAGTACTAGTCTTAGCAAACTCTTGAACATGAGGAGGCACCCCTGGTGGGGACTATATTCACTATCCATGATAGGCCTCACATCGTAAGCACTTCAAACAGGTTACAAAACTGCTACGTGCGAGAAGTGAGCTGCGTCCTACTCATGAGCCATAAAGAACATGAAAGGTTCACCAAGAAAGTGAAGATAGCCTCAAATAGCATTACTTTCATAGAAGAAGATGCACGAGGGATGCATTTTCCCCCACAATGACGTGTTAGTTATCCAAGCCAGAATAGGCAACACCGAGGTGAGAAGAATAATGATTGACACTGGCAGCTTAGTGACCGTAATGTATAAGAGGTGTTTCAAGCAAATAGGAGTGAGCACGAGCCAGTTAAGACCTTTCGCTAAGCCCCTTTATTACTTTACAGGAGACTGAATAATACCAGTGGGACAAATCAAGCTCCCAATTACTCTAGGAGACTTAGATCGCTAAGCCATTGTCCTAGCAGACTTCTTGATCATAGATTGTCCCTCAACATACAATATGGTGCTCAGGCGACCCACTATGAATGACCTTGACATGGTCACATCGACTAGGACACTCATCATCAAGTTCCTAATGCCCAACTGAGTTGGATGTGTGTGAAGAGAACATCACTTAGCTCGACACTATTATGAGGATGCGGTTAAGCTTGGAGTGAGAGGAAAGAGGGTTAATATGGTGTTTGGCAAAGAACCACGAGCCATGAGCACAACAAGGGTCAGCCACGACCTCGACCCCTACAAGGTGGATATAGATCAAGCTATTAGCTCGATAGAGGAGCTTAAAGATGTGTAGGTTAGTGAGGCAGATGTTGAGGGATGCCTTAAGCTAGGGAAAAGCTTACATCCAAATGTGAAAATGCAGTTAACCAAATTTCTTAAGGCAAATTTGGATGTCTTCGCCTAGAATCACGAAGATATGGTGGGAATCCATCCTGGGGTTATGCCACATGAATTTAATATTGACCCCTTTTACAAGTCGATTCACCAAAAAAGAAGACCAATGACTACCAAACATTATGCCGCTCTAAGGGAGGAGGTGGATAAGCTTTTGGCCAATAAGTTTATCTGGAAGCTTATTACTCGACTTGGGTAGCCAACCCTGTACTTGTAAAGAAGAAGAATGGGAAATGGAAAACCAGCATCAACCTCACATACCTTAATAAAGCATGTTCAAAGGATAGCTTCCTCTTGCCAAGAATCGATCAACTTGTGGATGCAATAGCAGGGCACCAACTCCTTAGTTTCATGGATGCCTACTCAAGGTATAACTAGATCCCTATGGACACTCAAGATGAGAAACACACCTCATTTATCACTTACCATGGGTTGTATTATTACAAAGTGATGCCCTTTAGACTAAAGAATGCAGGGGTAACCTACCAATAGTTAGTGACAATGGAGGTGTATGTGGATGACATGTTGGTAAGTTTGAGCAAGTCACTAACCATATCCATAATCTAGGAGAGATATTCCAAATTCCGAGGAGGTATCAAATAAAGTTGAATTCACTTAAATGTGCATCTGGAGTAGCTTCAGGAAAATTCCTTAGGTTCATGGTAAATAGCAGGGGAATCAAAGTAAATGCTGAGAAAATCAAAGCTCTCATCGACATAAATTCCCCCACTAGGGCCAAGGACGCGCAAAGCTTAAATGGCTAGGTCACGGCATTTAGTAGATTTATCTTTAAGGCAACAGATAAATGTGTTCCTTTTTTTTACGTCCTAAAAAAGGCGAAGAAGTTCAAATGGATGTAGTAATGTGAAGTCGCCTTCCAACAGCTCAAATAATATCTCAGATGAGCTCTTCTTTTATCCAAGTCAAAGGAGGGTGAGAAGTTAGTCATTTATCTGGGAGTATCCTAGTACACCCTTAGTATGGCTCTGATGTGAGAAAAGGGTAGAGCTCAGTTCCCCATTTATTACATGAGCAAAAGGTTACTGGACACTGAGACAAGGTACTGACCTATCGAAAAACTTGCCTACTGCCTAGTAGTTACGTCAAGAAAGCTGTGACCCTATTTTCAGGCACACAATATAGAAGTGCTCACATAGTTCCCACTCAAACAAGTCCTACATAAGATGAATGCCTCAGGTCGTCTACTCAAATGGACAATTAAGCTAGCTCAATTTGACATTGAATATAAGCCCAGATCAGCAATTAAAGAGCAAGCTCTAGCATACGTTATTATAGAATTCACTGAGCCCATACAACAGAAAGTAGAGACTTTAGAAGCTCCATGTTGGGAACAGTATGTTGATAGATCATCAAGCGAATAAAAGGTTAGGGCAAGAGTGCTTCTCATCAGTCAAAAGGGCATAAAATCCTCTACGTATTGAGATTTGATTTCCAAGCCACAAACAATAAAGCTAAGTATGAAGCGTTATTAATCGGGCTACGATAGGCAAAAGAAATGCGAGCTGAAAGATTGAAGATTTTTAGTGATTCACAGCTCCTTGTTTGCCATGTACAGGGAGAATACCAGACTAGAGGATCAAGAATGACCATCTACCTATAGAAAGTTCAAGAATTACTATGCTCATTTCAGCAATATGACGTCAATCAGATACCGTGAGCCTAGAACACGTATGCTAATGCCTTAGCTCACATAGCCATGACCTAGGACACTGACTTTCTGGGGGCGATCCTAGTAGAATTCCTTTCATCCCCAAGTATGGAATAGAAGGATGCCCTGATGATAGTTGCCAAGGCACCAGGTTCTTGGATGAACCCAATTTTGGACTATTTACAAATGACAAACCACCAAAAAATAAGCTCAAGGCATGATGATTACAAGCTCGGGTAGCCAGATATTGCAACTGTAATAATATGCTGTACAAAAAAGGATTCTCAACCCCACTTCTAAGATGTATTGATAGCCATGACTGTGACACCGTCCTAGAAGAAATCCATGTAGGCCATTGTGGAAATCATGTTGGGGCCCTATCTCTAGCCCAAAAAGCTTTCTGACAGGGATTCTATTGGCCTACAATGAAATAGGATGCTGTTGATCTTGTCAAAAGATGTGACAAATGCCAGAGATTCACGAAGATCCTGCGAGCCCTGCCAGCCTACCTACAATAGATGGTTAGTTTATGGCCCTTTGCAATCTGGGGCATGGACCTAATTGGACCACTCCCTATAGCTCATGAGAATTGCAAACATGCAATGGTGGCTATAGATTATTTCACCAAGTGAGCAGAGGCAAAAGAGCTTGCAAAGATCTTTTCTACAAAGATTGAGAAATTTGTATGGAATAACATCATTTGCAGATTTGGAGTCCCCCAACAGATTGTAAGTAAGAATGGGACTTAGCTTAATAGTGAATAGTTTATTGAGTTTTGTGATGATCTCAAGATCACAAAAAGCTTCTTGGCTGTAAACCATCCATAGGCCAATAGACAAGTAGAAGCCATCAACAAGATAATCAAACAAATATTGAAGATAAAGTTAGAGGCCAAGAAGGGAGCATGGGTAGATGAGCTATAAAAAGTGCTCTGGGCTTACAGAACCATAGTTCCTAGCACTATAAAAGAAACTCCTTCCTCGAAGGTATATAGATCTGAGGCAATGATCCCAGCAGAACTTGAAGTATCATCATAATGAAAAATTACTTTTAATTCAGATGACAACAACCAACTGCTCACTACAAATCTCAATCTTATAGAAGAAACAAGAGAAAAAGCAAACTTTAAGGTCGTGACCTATCAGTAACGGGTCACAAGATACTACAACTATATAAGGTTTGAGCTCGGAGCAGCTACAAAGCTAATGATCTCGTTCTATGCCTTATCCTTCTAGGAGCATAAAAGGCCAATGAGGGGACCCTAGGTCTGAACTGGGAGGGCCCATATATCATTAAGAAAGTCCTAGGCAATGGAGCTTATCACCTAGAAAACATGGATGGAATAGAATTTCCTCAAGCTTGGAATGCTGAGCATCTCCAACCATATGATCAATAGAGATTCAAATTGTGTAAAAGCACTTAAGTGTTTCCTCAAATTCTTATGTCTATTTATTTACTTCTGAATAAAGTCTCAACGAAGTCTTGCATGAGAAATGAGCTATATATTGGTTATGGAATGCTGGCTAAGGTGTAACCTGCTGAGCATTCAACTTAATATAGTCTGTAGTTGACTTATTAAGCATTCAGGCTATTAGCTTGACCAGCTAGCTTGGGAGCTACAAATGCCATCACTTACTAATCTAGCATCTGGGCATAAAACCACAGTTTGCAAACAAAGTATTTGAGTATTTGACTTGGCAAAAGTCCAAGAGATTAATTAACTAAAATAAGCAACAAAGTCAAGCAGATTCATTTTAGAGTAAATAGCTCTTATAGGTTCATCAAGAAATAATTGCTTTCATCACAGAAGGTTTGTCCAGATAGAATACATTCAAAGTATACAAAAATAAAAGTGTAAAGCTAGGACATAATGGCACAATCTATAGAGAAGATGGAGGCCTAGATGAGTCTTAAGGGGTTGGAGAGTTGGCAAAGGGCACCAACGAGTCTTCTATCATTTGCTCCTTAGACCTTGCTGCAGCTCTTTCTTCGACCTACAAGCTAACCTCAACCTGGGTATCACCCCGAGCTGGAGAACCCTCACCACCAATTTCTATGCTTGGGGTTGAAGCTTCTATGAAACACTGTATAGTTGCTTCAACATTCCCACTGTAAAAGGTGAAGTCTATGTTCGGGTGCCTTTTTTATAGGGTGAACAGAAAATTATCAATGGTGCCAGAGGCCACAGTGTCTTCAGCTTGTGCGATCATAGCAACAGTCTTCCTCTAACTCGGGTGACCTCCTCCTTGGCTCGAGCGACCCTATCCTCAACACGGGCAGCCCTATGCCTAGTTGCCTCTTCTTTCTTTTCGATGCCTCAACTCGTCTCACTGTCACATCTAGGTTGTTTTGTAACTGCCTTAGCTTGTCAATGGTTTTATGGAGCTTTAAGATCAAGTTTAACGTTTCACAAAGCAAAGCGTCCTTAGCCTCCTTTTTAGCTACCTTGGCATTTTGTAGCTAAGTCTCATAATCTTCTAATTTCTTCCTCAACACTAATGCCTCCATAGTCGAAGCAGCTAAGTCACATTCGAGCTTACTTAACTCCTTATCCTAGGAAAGGACTTCATCCCTTAACTTGATCATCTCCAATACACCTTGAAAAGATCAGAATGGTTAAATTATCCACAAGTGAAAAAGTTAGAGAGAAATAAGTATACTTACTAGCATAAGGCAGTGAACTATCAAGCCTATTAAGTCATCACTATGCATGTCATCAGACTCTAATGATTCTATATGGCCCCCCAAGACCTAGGCTATATGCTTGTGAAGGAAACCATAGTACTCCCTTGTCTTGGGACCTGGATCATTAGGTTGTTCTTTCGGCATGCCTTTGGATTCCCTTTTCGAGGTGGTAACTACCTCCTTCCCTTCTTCAATTCTTTGTTTCTTGGGAGAAGGCTTGGCTGAAGACTTTTCCTAATGACCAAGAGACCTCGCTAGCCCTCTTATAGCCTTGACCACTTCTAGCCTTGAAATGGGGATTGATGCCCATGAAGTCTTTGCAACAATTATCGAAGAAGAAGGATAGCTGGTAAGGATAGAAGATGAAGTGGCAGCAAGCCTCGACCTGGCAAAAGTAGAAGCTGGGGCTATGAGAAGATTAAGCCTTGCCATATTTCCACGATCCCTAAAAAGTCTACTGGAATGACCTTTCTAACTCTGCCAACTCCAATATCATGCACACTATCAAGAAGCTTGATGTTGAAGGTAGAAGAGAGCCCTTGTGCTCACAGAAGCTCCTCATTGAACCTTAAGTCGTTCTGAAGATCCTCAAGGGTAGCAAACTGATTAAGCACATCAGTTTCTTCCATGCTTAGCTCTGGCTTCTCCTTCCCAGCGTTTTTTGCAAGACACAACAAAAGATCAAATATAATACAAAGTAAAATAAGTACTAGAGCTAGCCTCTATCCCCTCAACTCGCTTACTAGGACTCAAAACAAAAGCAAAGTTTTGAAGATAACATAAGGAAGGGCAAGAGATGTAAAACCAATAAGTCTTATAGTTTCCTACGTTGGATTTTCCCTTGGCATCCCCTTGAGGCAAGATTTTCTTATAAATTCCATCTCACAGTCTAGTAGTTTTAATAGTATAAAAGTTACAAAGGACTCTAACTGATGGAGGTGAAAAGCCATTCCTAAGGAAGAGAAGCTCGAGGGAGGTCAGCTGAGAGTATGAATTGGGAGTAAGTTGAAAAGGGGAGAGTTTTAGCTTATTCAATAAATCAACTAAATAAGGGTGGACTAGGAATCTAAACTCGGCATCAAGATATTGGATGTTGATTGCTATAAACTTTGGAGAAGGGAGAGCAGCATGGTCTTTGGAAGAAGATGCTAAAATATGGCAACCCCTTGGAAAACGATATTCATGGGCCATCCTTTCAAGCTCGCTAAATTTGATGCTTAAGGGGTGATGTGCAAAGAGTGAACGATCCAAAAACCCCTCAAGTCTGGGGCGAGCTGTGAACTCCTCCACAACCTCACCACTCTGAAAGGTCTCCTCTTCTATGATACGAAGTAGCTCCCCCATTCCCTTTAGAGGATTTGGTATCTTCACTTCCTATTTGGTGACTATAGTGTCTACGAGGTGGAGACATCTACACAAAAAGAGAAGAAAATGATCAGGTCACTAAAGGTAGACCACCTTTAATGTTGAGAAATTTACCCTAACAAAGGTCTCCTTATGTAGCAGGTTATACATGCCTCGGATCACCAAGACCTAGACTCCAGAGACATGGGGGGCTCAACCATTAGGCTGCTAAAGCCCAAAAAACTAATGAAAGACCCAAATAGTAATCAGAAACCCTAGCATTTACTAATGGATTGACCAGACGAATCGAATATGACCAAAGAAAATGTATAGGCAAACAAGTTCAATCGACATTTCAGATCTTTTCAGCCATAAACAAGCAAACCTCGCATAAACTTCAAGACAAAGACACTTAGAAACCACAAATCAGAGAGAGAAAACTCATTATGTTAACCAAAGAAGAAGGTTTGAAGCATTTACAAAGTTATTTTTCTGTGATCAGAAGTCAAACCACGAGCTCATTAAGCCAGAATATCACTAACGGTAATGAGCGGTGATGAACGGTCACAGACTTGACAGAAAGAGAATAAGAAAAAAGAGTTTAGAAATTTCAGATTTCAAATGACAAATGAAATGGAGAAAGGCTTCTCCTCGAGTTATATCACACATAGCCTCGCTATTGAATCAAGAAACCCATCAAATACCCATAATCTAACAGTTCGATGGATGGCAGCAATAAATTGCCGCCAGCTTGGCAAAAACATTCGTTAAAGGCAGAAATAATCACATGGGTGAGTGGCAAAAATTCAAGAGTTAGATAAAATGAGCAGAAGTACATCCAACGACTAGTAAGACCACAGATTGCAAGCAAAGAACTATAGCTCTTGGCCTGCACCACAACTAACTCATACTAAGGTGCAGCTCCTATGCAACCTACTTGTGCTAGCTGAGGCATATATGTGCGACCTACCTAGGCACTCATGCTAGCTAAGGTGCATCCGTGTGACCTACCTAGGCACCCAATCTTGTGCTAGCTAAGATGTATTTGTGCGACCTATTTGGGCACTCATGCTAGTTGAAGCGCATCCCTGCAACCTACTTGGGCATCCAATCTCATGCTAGTTGAGGTGCATCCGTGCGACCTACCTGGGCACTCAATCTCATGCTAACTTAGGCATCCAGGCACTTCGGTGCTTATACTCATTACCAGCTAAGGCACTTCGGTGCTTGAATTCATTATCAACCAGGATGAACTAATATGATTAATTAATCATCCAACATGGCACATATCCTTTTAAGTCATGATGTACCAGCTAAAGCCCATTTATGTTAATTTAATCTATGCTATCCAAGGTCAATTGACTTAATAGGCATTTATTTTATCTAACTCTTATCAAATTGTGGTTTGCAAGAATTTATTCATATTACCAGTTGCAACCTACTAAACGACCAATATGACAAGCTTGGAAAAACAAAAATATATAATATAAAAAGTTTCATAAAAAAACCTCCTTCAACGAGGTAAGTTTACATGAAGATTTAAGAGTACAAATCAAAGCAAGCCTACAACTAACATATCTTGAGAGGAAGAGCTGAATTCCAATAAGCAAGAGGACCAACGAGCAAGCTGAACTGCTCCAACTCTTCCTTGTCCTTCTCCCAAGCTAAGAGCTTCTTCTCTAACTTGAATACCCCTAAAGTGCTTGGAAGAAAATCAAACGGTCAACTCACCATGTAAGGAGGCCAAAGAATAAAAAGGAAAGAGCTACAGTATTCAGCACGACCAGGAGGAGGTTAGGAAGAAACATAACAAAATTTCTCGAGATTCTCAGAAAGGAATTATCCATGGGAACTTCCTATAACAAAACTTCCCAGGATCCTTAGAGAGGATTTGTCGTAGTAGGCCATACACACCTCGTAGCACTCCACCAAAGATCTGAACCATCAAAACATGAGGGGCTCAGCTAATGCACCCATTAGGTCACTTTGTGAAAGAGGAAGAAGGTTTTTTTACACCTTATATAGACTAGTTTGGCCTCACCAAAGAATCTGGAGGCTATCCAGCTATTCTGGATAAAATGATCCAGCAATGAGCAAGGCTGTCATGCTAACAGCTATAAAAAAATGTTCATTAAATGCATAGCCAGATGGAGTAATAGGATAAAAAGCATGAAACAACAACATGATAGACTATAAGTGAAAACCTTGACAACACGACAGACTGTAAGTGAATACTTTGTCACCACAGCAGATTGTAAGTAAAGACTTTGACAACTCGGCAGACTAAGAGTGAGGGCTTTGCCAACGAACTACAACTCTCAATCTGTAAAGCAAATTGAGAGTTGGGGGGTTAATGTTGTGGGTATTTCTAGAAGCAATGGAAAGTGGGCTGACAAAGGCCCAATGGACTAGCTCAACTGAGAAGGGCCCAGCTTATTCCAAAACAAGGTCGTGCGAGCTAACCAGCAGGTCACCCAGCGCAAGCTCAGAATGCCATGCAAGCTACGCCAAGCATTGGTACAAAATGGCAAAGTCTAGTCAATAGCCAGAGGCACGTACTTCCAACTAACAAATCAACCACCAAAAATCGATAGTGAATTGCCTAACATTTATTGCCTGATATGGTAGAAAAGTTAGTTTTACGATTTGTCAAATTATACTTGTAACCCCTGCCTCTATAAATAGGGGAAAAATCATTGTAAATAGATAGCAACAAAATACATGTAGAAACTCTGACAAAATAGTGAGAGAATACATGTATTGAAACTCTATTAAGCTATAAAGAGAAAGAACTGCACAAAAGCAAATATAACCACCATGAATGTAAGGGTCATACTAACTTTAGTTGAATCACATTACAAAGCTTTTGGTGTCCTCTGTTCTTCCTCCCTTTCGATCTCTTCCTTACACGCTTTCAATCTATAGTTTGGGGGTCTGCTGGACTTTACCTGTTGACTGGATTTCACCGTCAATAGCTACAAATCCTAGTATTTTTGGGACATTATTCTTGAACTTAAAGAAAATAGAAGTGGTTGTCATATATAGTAATTGGACAGTTTACCATCTTATCATTAGAGAAGCAATTTAGAATCTTTTTATGACATAATTATTTCTAGTGTATGATTTAGATATTAACTAAAAAAAATCAAGATAAACAAAAATCTAAATAAGAAATCCTCTAGAGAATTCTGATCTGCTCAAAATTATGATCCTTTCATCATGATGTACAAATTTCAAAACATGAGCAAATGGAATAAGTATAAATATAAAAAGAGTTAAAATACAAATTATATTTCAAAATAATAAAATGCTCTTCTAAATTATTACTATATTACACACACATAAGCAAAACATGAAAATTAAGGAGGGGAACATACTAAAACACAAGTAGTATTCATGTGAAACAAAGATATAATAAGACACTTGGAATCATAGTTTATGCCATAAACAACCCTATGTGTGTGTGTGTGTGTATATATATATATATATATATATATATATATAGTTTTTGCTTGTGAATAGTCCAACATGTTGAAAACTCAGAAGGCATTGACAAAGAATTAATATGGGGACCGGAAAAATTAATGAAGTAAATTCTATTTTCTAGACCAAAGACTAGTTAATTATTAAAACTCTGGGACACATGCAAAGATTTCAAAACCATAGAAATTTTCGTTTGAAAAGAAAAAAAAAATTACTGTACAGCTATACTATAGCCTCGCGCATGAACATTTATATGGATTAAACCACCCAATACATACCTACAGTCATATTAATGATTTCACTTATAACCTATCAATAACCATGAAACATGTTGAATAAATATAGTACAGTATATGAACCAAACTCTAAACAAAACCATTATAAAAGAAGAGGATATATAAGCTGTTGCAAATCAATTAGATACAACTAGCTTATATCCCGTGCAATACACATGTTTAATTAAGTTTATTTAATAACAATTTATAATATGATTTTAGATTATAAATTATAATACATTCAAACATTGGTAAATAATCGTCATATTTTTATTTATTAAATAACTATATAATTGATACAATTATATTCATGTTAATTGTAAGTAAATATTATTTTTTTTATTTGATAAAGTTGTTACATTAATATTTTAAATTAATTAAATTTATCAATTGAATTTTTTTCATCTTCCTGAAAATATTTTTTAATATACTAATGCTTAAGTGAATTTGTTTATAAATTATTTTAGTTAAAAATTTAAATTAACTAGCTATTTTATGCTAGAAAATTTAAGTATTTAATCAATAAGAATTCATATATTATCATAACTAATATATTATTTCAAGAAAATATATATTTTAGAAATATTTTTTATAAAGTTTCAGAAATATTTTAAATTAAAAGTGTGATAAGTACAAAACTATGAAATATCAATTTTAGTATTTGATATTTAAAGAGTGAAAATTTTTATATAGATGTTATTTATCAAATCAAATTAGATATTACTAATCATATGTTAGTAATTATTTTATTTCTGTACAAATATAATTATGTACTTATATATAAATTATTTAATATGGATAAAAGAATATATTTTAAATTTGAAGAAGATTAAAATAACTCAAAAGTTTTATTCACAATTTAAATTGGAATAAAAAAAAAGAAGAAAAAAGAAAATTAAAAGTTCTTCTCACTCTCTCTAATAACAAGTTGAAGACACTCGTTGCATAATAAAATTTAGATGAAGGTAAGTATCATGACTATTATAATATTAGGAAGATGGGGGTTAAGTTTCACATGAAAGAATACACATGGACTAGACACACAACACTAACAAAGCACCAGCTTTCCCTTTCTAACTTTTCCTCCCTTTTTTTTTTCTTTTATCTCTGATTAAATCTTTATTTATAATTAGGGAGAGATTCCCTAATATCACTTATCTCAATCTATTTTATTTGTATCTTACTCAAACTCTTCAATATAAAAGATAACTAAAAGAAAGTTATAAATGGATGAAACCAAAATAAAAGTAAAAATTATAATCTACTTTGTTATCTCTTTTTTTATGCTAAAACAAAACCAATACCTTTATTTACATATTTTGTCAATATATTTAAATGTAATCCAACAATGCAAAATGATGAAAATAATTAACAAATTAAAAAGATAACAATAAGATGTAAGATAAATCTTAATGAAATTTTCTTCTATATTTCTTTATGATTGAAATCTCAAATAAAACTCTCTTTTCTATCAATAAATGTGATTTAAAAATATAAAATAATGAGGATAAATAATAAAATTGAAAACACAATAAAATGACAAAGATGAAAAGATAAATAAAGTTTTAAAAATATATGAAAACAATAATAACTTAAAAATCTTGAAGGCAAATAATAAATTCAAACAAAATTTAATAATAAGCATCTAAAAGAATCCAAGTTCTTCTATTTTCGATATTTTTACTTGTCATATTTTTTAAATGTAATGAAATTAAACAAAAAAAAAAGATTACTATCAACTCAAGTGAAATGTGAAAAACAAGAGAAAATGCATATTTTAGTATTCTTATTTTTTGTATTTTTTAGATATTTTCAAATAGGTCTTGACAAAATATGATATTCACACAACATTCATAATTGTTATCCACAAGCTCCATCTATGATCACAAAAGAAAGAAAATGTCAACTTCTTTCTATCCTAGATGTCATTATTAGGTCAAAAGTTTGTCATCTCAATGGAACAAAAATTGAAACATATAAAGTGAGAGCAAGGACCTTTCCTTATGATAAGGGACTAAGCTAGTTTTTCCAACTCAAGAAATAAAGCCCATGAAAAATGAAACCAACTAATGGTCTAAATGTCTTTATAAAACCTAATAATAACAATCATAAAAGACTGGACTTCAATATTATCTATATCATTTTAACATTTTAATATTTAAATTTTTTATTAAAATCACAAAACTATGCTAGTCCATAATATTATTTTAATGTGGGGTGCTTGCATAGTATGTTAATCAAACTTCCAATAGAAAAATTGGACAAATGATAACATATTTGAAATGATTTCTACTTTAGGATGGGTGAAATATGAATCTCTCATTTTTCAAATTATTTTTTCTTTTCTAATACTGAGAAGATCACTAATGGTAGTAACAAAACTAGAAATTTGATCTTTTATATCCATAAAACACAAGGTGAAAGACTAAAAAACCAAGTCACTAAGCTAAAACTAAAAGATCCTTATGACCAATGAGAATGCAGAATGATATATCACTAATTTTTAAAGTAATTAAACAACACAAACCAACATGGAGAATTAAAGTGAAGAAAGATATATCAACCATCACAGGTCATCCAGATTAAAGAGAAAAGATAAGTGGTGAATTAAAGAAAGAAAAATGGTTCATATGTTGCACACATGTTCATTCCATTAAATATTAAATGAAATTTTATTGTGTGTGACTTATGTGCTAATGGAATTAACTTCAAGTGGACAAAGAGCCACTTTTTAAGTAATAAGTGGGTAATATGAAATAGGATAAACCACAGGGAATGAACTATAATTTTTTTTATTTAATATGAAATTATGGTATATTTGAGTGAAAGGATCAATATAAAAATAACATAAATTAATAGCTTTTAAATTCATTTTATTAAATTTGTATGAAAAACATCACGATAGTAGTGTCCACAACTCGCATTTCCATTTTTGCAACATTCCCAACCACAAATGCATTGCAACCATAGTTATAATTTGAAACCATGTTTACAATTATACGTAGACAAAATAGAACTAAATTAACAAAACAAGTTATTTAAGTAACACCACAAAGTAAGCGAAGTTTTCAAATGATAGGCCAGTGAAACACTTCTTCTGAAGAGGACCACCCAAAGGGAGAAACTGACGGTGTAATGATATGCACAAATAACAGGGTCAGTCATAAATGACAAAAGTGGTCTGTCAAGTACACTCTGACACTCAAGTTACCTTTTAAGTAGAGTTTTAATAATAATGAAGATGATGTGTGAAAGGGGGTACTTTGATAGTTATGTAAGTGTTAAGCATGCCAATTGGCATGCTTCAGGGTGAATAAGAAGTGCCCACATGTCTTAAGCATGCTAATAGCGTGAGCGAGATTCCTGCTTGGTGGTTGATGATGTTGTCATGCCATTTGTGCGTGCCTTTAAATGTACCACTTGGCATTGCTAAAGAGTTGTTTTGCCTTTAGTATGCTCAGTGGCTAAGTTCATGATCACAGTCGATTGACGGGATGCTCTTGGTTGCTAGACTATTGTTTTGAACTCTGCCTCATTGTGAGTCTGAGCTACTTGTGGAATCACAGTCCTATACTTGGGCTCAAATTTGTTCGACCAACATAAGGGGTTGTGTGGTCATAGCACTACAAAAAAAAATAATTTAGCGACCAAAAATAGCGATAAAAAATCTTGGTCGCTAATTGCGACCAAATTATGACTACTTTGCAATTGATTGGCTCAGAAAAAAATAAAAAAAATTGGGATTTAGCGACCAAATCAGCGACCAAATTTTTCAATGGCAAAAATTTTGTTCGCTATTCGGTTGCTATGTAATAACAAACAATGAACATTTTGAATTTTTTTGGGGAAAACTTTTGCAACCAAATATTTCGATGGCCATATTAGCTCTTGATACTTTAGTGACCGAATTTTTCGATCGCAATTTGGAATATGGAATGGAGGACTAAAATGAAAAACTTTTGTAGGGACTAAAATGAAAAGTTTTTTATGGGTGGGGTTATTTTGTAAATTTTGCATAGTTTATGGGTTGAATTGTAAATTTCCCCACTTGCATTTTTATATAAATTTTTCCCCTAGATTTTTTTTCATTTTCCCCCGCAAACAGCCCAAAACCTATTTGCCTCTCTCTCTTACTCTCTTCTCTCTCTCCGGCCAAGCCGGCGTCTTTGTGCCCTCCTTCGGTGTTCCGGCATCGTCTGGCCAGCCTCCGTCCTGCTCTGATCGCGATCCTACCCTAGCCAAGCAGAAGCTCCTTCCTTTCCCAACTGGTTTTCTTCCTCCTCTTTTGGTGGCCCAAGCTTGGATCCGACGGTGAACCACACCGTTCGACCGTCGTCCGCCTTCCACCGCCCTCCACCATTGTCCCTGGTGCCTCCTCGTGGTCGGACGAGCTCAACGTTGCCGGCAATATTTGTGGGATTTTCTTCTTCCTATTTTTTGGTTGTTGTTGTTTCCTTTTTTTCTGCTAATTTGTGTGATGGTTGTTGTTTAGCTATTTTATTTAGCTAGATTATGTTTATATAGCTGATAACTGGGAATTTTTGGCATTGCATCGATCTTATTGTAACTTAATCGATTGCTTATAGCTGAATATGTTATATATACAATTTGCGTTTTATTCTTTGTCAATTTCTTTTCCTAATATTTATGCAATATTTTTCTTGATGAAAAATCATTATATATATTTGTAAATTTTTTCTCTGTGAATTGAAAGGTAATATGAATTGAATGGAGCTTTTGCAGTCTTTGGTCATACCTGCTCATGCCAAATATGGATTTTGCTTTTATGTGTTGTATTTTAGTTTTTTTTTTCATACATTACATTTAAGGTTATCTATTTTCACCTGTTAACTAAGTTTATCTTTTACTTTTTTCTCCTTGGATTATCATGTTTTTTGAGTTTCAATGTAGCTAATTACTCATCATTCTTGTCATATTTCAGTCTGGTTTTTGTCAACTTGTTGCAAAATTAACTTGAAATGAGTGTAGCATTTTTCCATAAAAAGGCTTGGCATATTTATTACAGTTATAGTTGGTTGCCTTTTCTCTTGTAAAGATATTGATGACATTTTTTACATGATATTTTGTGTGAAAGTTAAGTCTATATTCATGGCTATCTTTATTTACTGAAAAATTCATGCTTCTGTCATCTTGTAGAGAAGAAATGGTTATACCCAAGGGAAGAGAAGGTTGAATGGAAGAGCTCTTAAAGCTCAGATAGAAGATAGCGTTAGAAGAACAATATATGTTTCTGATATAGATCAACATGTAAGTGAAAAGGGTTTAATATTACTTCAATCCTGGATGAATGGTATCGTTGGTCTAATATCCTGTTCTGATTATAGATAAATTGTGGGCATTTAAGTAAATCAGTCTCATTTCTTAATGTAGGACACTAAAGAGCTGCTTGTTGCCTTGTTTAGCAGTTGTGGGCAAGTAAGTTATAAGCAACACTTTATTACTACCATCTTTAGCCATTATTTTGTCTAAGTTATATTTAGATGTTTGCAAATCAAATGTCATTTGATTTATGAGTCTTTGAGTGCATGTGCTAAGCATTACTTGCATCTCCCAACTCGGATGCTTCCCTCTGAACTACTAGTTCTTGCCAATTTGAGCACAAGTTATTGCTTTATACCTTGCTTAAATTTAACTTTTCTCTCCTTTACACGCATGATTTTCCCTCTCCTTTTGTTTAGTTTGCTGGCAGGACATGAGCATGGGTTCGTCTCCACCTTTTGTACTTGCAGATATCTGTATTAGTTACCATACTAATAGGCTCCCCCCCTCTTTCTTTCTCCCTTCCCTAAACTAGTCGAAGTCGTCACATAATACCGCAAATATATGCAATTGATATGAAATTCTAACTTAATTTTCCATCAAGCTAAACAAATATCTGAAAATAATGGCACAATTCTTTGTAAATCAATTGTATCAAACGCTACAAATATTATCCACTGAATATGTATATAAAGTTATGATATTCCCAAAATTGGAAT
>JANHAO010007216.1:0-20421 GCA_026873985.1 Saraca asoca
TTCTGCATAATTGCTCATTCTTACTCTATATACACGAAAATTCCACACAATATAAATCAGATACAAGTGTATATCAATCTCCAACTAGATAAGGGCAAGATCTATATTCATTCCGCATTCTTTAATCAATCTTTAACTGTTTGAATTGGGACCGACAGTAGTGAAGCAACTCCTTCATCAGTCTCATTCAGCAGTGATACTTCTGAATGATTCGTTGGTGAGGCTGCGAAGAATCAAGCTGCCCTCAACCCTGAGGGCACTATCTATGATGCTAAATGTCTTATTGGCTATAATTTTGATGACATTGAGGTTCAGAAAGACATGAAGTTCTCACTTTTCAAGGTAATGAAAAAAGACAAAAAATAGCCATAGCAATGGTATTGTGAACATTACACTTGCATGGACCCAATCATCACTTGGATGCAAATGAATCATCATGGCCTATCTTTCTCTCCCTTTTCATTTGGCAACTACACTATCACAGCCAGGGAGCCCAAACTATGATGGCCAATCTGAATTAACTCTAACTTGCTCTCATTTTCAGTTTTGATTCTAGCCAATCTGATGTCTTCTACCAATGACCAATGCTCTCAAGCTAAGTCTCTCTTCAACCTCGGTAAGCAAAATCATCCCGACGCACTCTTTTAAACTTGCCCACTTTCTGTAATCTTTTCCTCCCCAACATTGGGTCTGTATCTCAACGAGCTATATTTCGATCCCATGTAAACTTCTTCTTGACATCGACCTAGCTCTGGATATGAACAAGGTGATGAGCTCATGTAGTGACTATGCATTGAGACTGGGCTCGATGATGAGCCCATACCTTCCATTAAGTGCTAAAGATGATGTAGGTTTTCACATACAAATTGCTCATACAATTCATCTTAACCATGTTCCTTTTGGTGACCCTTACTTACCTTTAGATAAAGTAAGGCACAATTCGGCTTAACTCTAAGGTCATGCAAATTATTTGAGCTTGCAGAATGAAGTTATGCACTACTCAACCCATCTAGCTAAGAGGTACATGAACACAGCCACTCTCACTGCTTCAACTACTGTGCCATAATGAAAAACAATGACTGCTATAGGCTGTTAGAAATTAATGTAGACATTATGCTCAAAGCAACAAATGTTAATGGTGTATATCACGATAACCCAAGGAAGAATCCACATGCATGTTTTCTTGATACATTATCATATCAGGAGGTAACATCTCAAAAGCCATTATTGGTGAGAGAGTTGGCACTTTGACCAAGGCGACGTCAAATTCCACTTTAGCAAGGACATGAAAACACTTGGACACCTTAATTTGTGGGTTACTCTATTTTAATCTGCAATGTAATCATAAAGCTAAAGATGCCCTTAGCAACATGCACTACTTTACGACTTGAAATCAACAATATAGTTCAATACAACTGCGAGCTGAAGATAGCTACGAGTTGAAGATAGTGTCACGAGATGAAGTGCCTCCCAAACAACCTCAGGCTCGTGCCTTCAACCTTTGTGAGCTCAATACCAAATCGAATAGAAACTTAGTGCGGAGATTTTGCCATATTGGTTTCAACAATAGCATTGTGGAGTTAGATATAATTTCTTATTTATTCGAATGAGCTAGATAACTTCTTGTCTCTCCATTAAATGTTCTATTACTACTAGTTTTCATTCTCTTTTTCAGGGCTAAAGCTGCATCCCTTCTTAATAGAATATTATACTAGAAGCAAGCTCTTGCCTATCTAATCTGGAAGGAATATTTAGCCTGATAAGGTCATGGTGCAACTTTTCAAGAATACCCGTCAAATATACATTATCTTGCTCGAGCCAATATACATTATCCTGGTTAATTCGACAAATATACATTGCCTAGCTCGGTAAATATACATTGTCATGGTTAGCTAATGAAGACATATTGATGCAACTTACTGAGCACTCAATTCATGCTAGCCAAGGCATTGAAATTCATTGCCTACTTATGCAATGAGATTACCAGCCAAGGGAACACCTATGTGCCATATTATTCTAAGACACAGCTCTTATACGACCTATTGCTTGCAGCTCCCATGTGACCTATTGATCGTAGCTTTCATGCGACCTCATACTTAAAGGCACAGCTCTTATGCAACCTCATATTTAAAGGCACAACCCTCATGTGACCTGATTAATGTGCTAGCTTAGGTGCACCCAATCACCCACTGTGCATCTGACCTCGTACTAGCTCGGGTGCATCTAATCACACACTGCGCACCTGATCTCATGCCAGTTCAGGTACACCTAATCACCCACTACACACCTGAACTCATGCCACCCAAACTCGTGCCAACTCGGGCACACCTAATCGTCCACTACGCACTCAAACTCGTGCCAGCTCACACGTACCTAATTACCCACTATGCACTTGACCTAATGTCAGCCGAGGTACACCTAATCATTACCTATGCACTCAATCTCGTGCTATCTGAAGAGCATTGATATGTCCGATTGGACATTCAACTTCATATATATCCTTTTATGATTTTCTGGCTAAAATCCATTTATATTAATTTATGCGACATTTTCAAGTACTTGACTATCTATTATGTCTTGCTTACTAAGGTCAATTAACTTATCGGGTATTCATTTTATCTAACGATTACTGAGTTAAAATTTGCAAGAACTTATTCATATCAACATACATATTATCTTCTGCTATATACTGAGCATCTGGCTTATCAAAAACCTCATTCACTGAAGTAAATGCGCATATGAACATTCAAGAGATGAGACTCAGAATTGCACAAAGTCTAAACAACACTGCAAGATACAAGTGAAGACTGTTGCCTACAAGTTTGAGCTCCCAATCTGCAGGATGAACTGAGAGCCGTGGACTAATGTTATGTATATTTTCTGATACTATATGAAATGAGCTAGCAAAAGCCCAACGGACAAGTTCAACTAGTGAAAGGTCCAAATCACCCAAGATTGAAGTTATAAGATCAAGTCTTCAACTCTAAAGATGAGCTCCAACTCGCAGGTCTCAGCTAGCTCGCTGGTCTCAACTAGCTCCCAGCTCCAGCTCGTAACTCTTAACTAGCTCCTAGCTCTCAGGTCACGAGACCTAGCTCCAAGCTTCCAACTTCTAAGGAGGGCTCTAACACTTCCCCAGCTAATATCAACTCGTGAGACTAGCCTATAGACACCAACATGCAAGGCCCACTTGTAGAAATTAGTCTGTGAAAGCTAACCTCCAGTCTGCAAAAGCCAACTTGTAGAAATACAAATTGTCAACACATTTATTACTTGATGTAACATATTTACAATTTATTAATTACATTTGTACCCCCTCTGCTCCTACAAATAAAGGGGAAAACTCATTTTAAAGAGAGAGCAACAATAAATAGGTAGAAATTATGCTAAAATATAGAGAGAGACTAAGAGAATCTATGTAAACAAATTATGCTTAGTAGAAATAAAATGATCCATGGATGTAGGAATTCAAATAAAGGATTTTAGTCCAATCACGTTAAAAAATCCTCTTCTTTTTTTACTTACTGCATTTATCTGATTTATGTATTTGTTTGATATTTGCACAACCAAATTGTAATTTAAGGTTGCAAGAACTACTCTGATTGAATAAGATTTGGGTTTACCAAATTTTACTATCAATAGTATAGCTCTAGTTTCAATTGATCCACCCACGGTTTAAAGTGTCATAAAGACGCAATCTATGATTTGCATCATTAATACTTTACCCATCTATGCTAATTTTTCATCCAAATTTAACGAATTTTGTTATATCTCAGCAACGTGCTCCCTAATTAGCCTTAATTTGACCTTAATTACATCTCTATTGTTTCTAATTTCCATTTTTGCCTAAATCTGAAATCCTAAAAAAAAAATTTACATTTGATTCTTAGGGTTTCAGATTTAGGCAAAAGAGAAAATTAAAAGCGACAAGGTGCAATCAAGGTCAAATTATAGCTAATTAAGAAGCACATGACTAGCATGTGATAAAATCCATTAGATTTGAATAAAAAATTAGTACAAGTGGGCAAATTGTTAACTGTACAAATCACAAATTATCTTTTTATAACGCTTTAAATCATGGATAAATAAATTAAAATTAGAATCATAATACAAATAAATAAAGTGCATTTATGCCTTGTATTATCCTAATTTACCTATCTCCTTTGATAAGAAAAGGGGGAGAGAGAACGAGCACATGCATGTTTTCACCTATGTTGCATTTGGGTGAAAGGAATGATATGAGAATAAATAAAAAGTTTGTTTGCTATGTATTATGGAATCGGAATGGCCATTGATGGAATCTCCATTTCATCACAAAAGTAATGGAGGAATGGGTCATTCCATCATTCATTGATTAACCTTTTTACACCTTTATCCCTTACATCTTTCATATATTCCAAAATTGTCATTATAATAATAAATAATAAAATAGTATCATCTTTTCAATATTTTTACCATAAAATTATTTGATAATTATATTTTTTATAATAAAATTTAAAATAAGATATTTTATATTATTTATAAAATAAATATTATTTATTATACAAAATTATGTAATATAAAATAAAATTAATGAATTAAAATTTATTTATTGATATATAATATAAGTCAAAATTATTGGTATACTTAAAGAACAAAAAAAATAGAATAAAATACTCTCTATTATTTGAAATTTTGAAATTTTGCATGTTTTTTTTTTGTTTTTAAATAAATAATTTATTTTTTATTATAAGAATATTTTTGTAATTGACTGCCTTTTTTTATTTCATTTCTATAATATTTTGTTATAGTAAACATAAATATGAAATGGAATGCTCATTTTATTTTTAATTGTATCAAATATAATTATAAAATAATTATTTTATTCTATTTCTTTTTTATTTCTATTCTCATTTTCTCCAACCAAATGTAACATTAATAATGCCTTTGAGTTCTATTAAGTTGGGTGGTTCAAGTTTATTAACTTTCTGTATGTTCAATGCTACGGTGAAACTTAATTATGATTTTAAAATTGGAATTTACTTCTTTCATTTTGTTCATGCATTCATTTATATCTTTGATTGCTTTTGTAAGTAATTTATCTATCTTCATGACGAATTCACATTGTTTTTGGAAAGCGCTAATTAACCCTACGAAAATGGACCGAATAAGTCCCAAAAAAAGCGTAAGACAGTTATTTTCTTTTGGATTTTATTGGGCACTAGATATACATTGCTGCCTGGTGGTATTGCCGGCTGGTGGGCCTTTCTTGTTCTTATTGTAGAGCCCATAATTTTTAATGGGTAGAACCTATGGCCCATTTTTACATAAGGGCCAACTGGGGCTTGTTTATTCCCGTTTTATTCTCTACTTCATTTAGCCCAATCTCAATTGATGGCCCATAAAAGACCGAACGGCAGGCAACGAGACGTGTAATATTGAGTAATTGCTATAACTTGTACTTAAGGGGCAATTAATGTAAAAAAACAGGAGTTTCAGATCAGAGTTCTAATCCGAGAATGGTTAACACTATCTAAATACAGTCGCTTTCGCTTGCAAGTTACACAACGCCGGTCTTTCACTGCTCTTTTTAGTTTGTCTTCTTAGCAGACAAGCTAGGGTTTCGTCCTCCTCCTTCATCGACCAACGTCTCCGATTTTCACTTTTTCTATTTTCATCACCTCCAACTTCGATTATGAACTGTGAAGTTTGCCAACTACATGAATTGGTAATCTTTCTCTTTACATCAAATGTATCTATAGTTCCTGATTCAAAAAATTACTATTAGTTTTGGTATAGTTAGCTTCATTTTTATTGATTGTTTCATTATATTCTCACTTGCCTTCAGGAAGTTGAGCACTTTGAGATAAGAGAAGTCTTGCAATGTAAATTTTAACTCGAAATTAGCTTTCCATTTTCACTATTTGTTGCTAAATTGATTATTTCCATTTAATTGACATAGCTTGGCTACATTGCTGAAATGCTTGCAGGTATACTACATACCATCGTGTTTAATCGGGCATTGGGTCTTGTGCGTCCAAAAGATGTTGATTTGGAACTTTTTGACATTACTTATGTATGTAGTTTTTCTGTTCTTTAGTCAATTAGTTGATATGGCCTTTTTAGATGTGAAATCTGTAATTCTGTTTTCCTTTAGTGAGTGATTGTCATATCTCTGTTATTGATTGGCTAAATTAACTGGACATGTTTTTAATCTAAATCGCACATTTTTAGTTTATTTTGTTATTGTGTTCCTTAGTTTGATTCAAATATGCATATGTTAAAATTTTCATAGCTGACACTTTGCGTTCAATTTTTTCCGTACAGTAAATATCAACGTGTTCCCTCTTTAGTAATTTTTATCTGTTATTTTCTTTGTTATATTTTTTTTCCCTGTTACCTTCTATTAATGTGTAGTTTTTCTTCACTTCCTTTATAGGTGCAATGTGGAGATGTAGAACTTGAAAAGAAAATAGATGAAAAGATTGAGCAATTCATTAGCTGGGTGGAGAAACACCCAAACAAAAAAAGTCAGGTGAGCAATTCTCTAATGATTTATAGTTACACTGTCTATGTGAATGTGATCATTCATGAGCCTGCTAGTATTAGATAAAATATTAGGTCAGAGTTGTTTTATTTGCTTCAAGTTTCAAGGCCTTGTTGTCTTTCTTGAGCCTATCTTTGAAGGATGCTAGTGTTAAAGTTTGTAGTTGTATGGCTATGTTGCTACTTGCAGCTTGCTCTCCTATTCAGCGTTGTCTTGATCTGTGGTATTTTTTTTTTCATAACAGAGATATACTTTGCAATTTGCATTTGACAAATCAAGCAATATTCTTGCATCAGAGTTAATCTATCTTATAACCTCCCTTTTGCAAATTTTGGTACAAAATCAATGTTTATCTGGCATAAATGCTATCTCTAAGCATTGATTTTTTGCTTTTATTTGTAATTTGCTGATAGGCTTCTAATTTTGATGATTCAGATCTGTTTATCTTTCTATGAGGTGAAAAACAAACAGCCATCCTGGTTTAGTAACAAGGTTGAGCGCTTGTATTGGGAGCAGTGGTATATTAATTTGAATGTTGCCCAGCACTTGAAGGCACATTCTAGCAAGTCGAATCATCCCAAAGTTGTTGACCCTGGAGGTGCAGTCACTTGCTTCTATGCATTAAACAATTCTTTTTTACATTCTTACTTGTGTAACAAATTGCTTGAGTCTAACTGATGATTTCCATTTCTTTGCCTGTTTTGCTTGTGCTCATGAGTAGAGGGACCCTTGGATGATAGAAATGCTCGAAGTGCAGCACTTGAAGCATCGCTTCGTGAGGTTTTGTTTCAAATAATTAAATTTGTCAATGAAAAGAAGGATCATGTTCCTCCAATACCAAATCTTGAGCGTGCTGTTTCATTTCCCTATGAAATTACAATCCCTAGGTAAGCTGTCTTTTCTACTGCTGCACCATTCTTATCTTTTACTATGAATGGTCTATTAGTATTTCTGTTGTTTTTTTAGCTTTTCTTTAAAATGAGTGCTATAATGAACTCTGGTGTTGAAGTAAGAAATGTTCTGGATACGTTATCTTATTGTTCTTATTTTTATTTCCCCTCCATCTTTGAAGCCTTTGCTTTCCTTTTCAGTGTCTTAATTTTAGGGAGGGAGGCATTGCATTCCAGTGGGGATTGTCCAGTTATCTCTTTAGGCTAGGCATTTGTGGTAGCCCAAGCATTCATTAAGACATGAACTTTCATCTTTCATCTGTTATCACTGATTTTGAAATTCTTTTAGATCTTTGAAACATAAAACCTCAGCTTCAATATTGTCTTAAAGCATGATACCTTTGATGTTGGGTGCCCTTTCAGGTCAGCACCTAGCTGAAGTGCCAATAGTGGGTAGTGGCTCATAATCTTTGAATTGACTTCTTAATTCTAACCCAGTCAGATATCATGTGGACAAGTTTTTTAAGAGGAAAGGTCATAATTGGAACCGCAAGTTAGTTATCATTGAGGAGGTTGCTGTTTACTACTTCATGGCTTATTAGCATTTATCAATTTGGCAGGTCACTTGATATATATAGTAATGATAGCATTTATTTCATAAAGATTTTGAGCCTGGATGTAAACATTTTGTTATGGTTGTGTGTCAATCCATTCTACTAGAATTGGTAAAATGGCTGTGCATTCAGCCAAGGTTGCTCTGCTTTAGTCTTGCTCTTGTTTTCTTAATGAGTTGCTTTTATATTTACTACTCTTAGGAGAGTTCTCTGAAGTTAATGTTGTGCTGCCATTGACCAGTTCATCAGATTCTGCATTTGGTATGGACATGATCAAGAGGATGCTTCAGACAGGGCATCCAACTATGCTGAGCTGATAGTCAGAGTTCAGAGACGGTTCAATACTTTATAAAGATGCAAAACTTATAGGCGGGTTCATAGTTATTAGCCTTGTAAATATTTATGCATTTTTTATTGTTCCTTTATGTCTGTCTCTACATAGAGACGGTGTTCTGTATAAGATAAGTCCATATCACAGACGACCAGGACCTCAGGTGTCCTGCTGCATATTGTGTCAATATGATGGGCTCTGCCCGTAAATTAAAAAAATGATGTTTATGGATAGAACTCTCCTTGTTCTGTATTTACTAAATACGTTGTCTGAATTATGTGCTTTCATGTATTGTTGTGCTTGTCCCCTTGTTTTCATGAGAGCAAGCCAACAAAGTTGGGAATCCACTTTGTAGCTATGGAGCAACATCCTGGTAGATTCTGAATCAGTTTGTCTTGTATTACTGCTTTTGATTCTCACGCTTGCAGAATCACTCCTAAGCATGCATATCCGACCAGGTATCCATGGAGTTCACGACCACTCTAAATATCTGTAACCTGATGCGAAAGTCAGATCACTATAATGATTTGGAGATTATTGAACCCCAATGATCTACTCTGTCTTGGTCATATCCAGAATTATTTACCCTTGAAAATACTTGCGTGGGTAGAACTTGACAATCTACCTACTTATTTCCTTTCAGAGAGGACTAGCATAAATGTATGGGGTACTTAACTGCTTATCGAACTTTAGGAGCAAACAGCAAATTAACAGTGACAATGACAGCACCTTCTAGACAGGTCTAGTTTATGTTCCATTGAATTGTATCTTGGATGCATGATTAATTGGACTTGTTGACAGAAGCAATAGTACAAATTGGTAGCTCAGGTTGATTATTAGGGTTGGCCTGTGGTATTGATCATGGTCACTGTAAAAAACACGAGATTATTGCCCAGTTATCATCATAAAAGAAATGGAAACATCCCTACTTCTTGTTCGGTTCATTAATACAACAGTGACATGACAATATGAGCCAAGATAAGAATTTCTAGTGATTGTCAGACACAGGTGGGTTTTTCGTCATGCAAATTAATAAACCTGTTAAAAACAGGGAGCGATTTACACAAAAGCTTTCTCACACATTGCTCACGGGATTATTGTTTCTCGTGAAGTTTTTTATGTCTTGATTTATCAGTAAATAATGATTTGATTAAAATACATTAAATTTATTTGTATTTTAAATTAAGTATATATAATTTTTTAATCTTTAAAAAAATCTATTTAATCTTCTTATATTTTAATTTATGTTTAATTTATCGATATCTATTTATCTTTCACTTATAAGTATAACAAAATACTCACGGAATCAAATTTTTTAGAGAGGTTTGAGGAGAAAAATTCATCCGAAAGAATTGAAAATTATAATAAAACTAACCTATTAGTGTAACAGAGATAATATATTTCATCTTCGTTCAGTTCTTTAATTGCATAAACAAACGCCGTCTTTTCTTGTTTTGTTGTATTTGCCTTAATGTTTAAACAAAAATTCATGATGGGATTGAAATTGAATAATGATTCATTTTTTAACTTTTGAGAGAAACTCAAGGTTTTTAATGATTATGTTAGTATTCCATTAAACTTATGAATAAAAAATAAGTGAATGTAAACTACCCAAAATTAAAATATAGAAGTTAGGATGCGCCTTTTAAAAATTAAGGAATTATATTCTCATTATTCAAAATAGAGGGGATTTAATAAATTGTAGTCCTATATTTATTCCAAGGAAATACATAAAAAAAAAAAAAAAGCATGTGTATCATTTTACTTCAACTTCAATACAGAACTTGATAAAAACATTAATAACATACTTGAGAGTTAGGATATGAAGGAAAGACAACAAGAGATAACAGAAGATAAGGAAAGAAAAGAAAATGAATGGTTAAGAAATAACTTCCTTTTTCCTTATTGGGATGTTTGAAAAATCTTCAAAAACCTCTCTAGTTGGAGGAACATGAAATAGTAATTAGTTAAGCATGTTTGAAAACTTTAGCAAAATTGATCATAAATCTTGATTCTTTTCCCATCATTAATTAAAACTTCCAAATAAAAATATGATTGTCACATAATCTTTTCTTCCATTTCATTTTTACTCATTCCACATAACATATTGAATGTATTATCTATGGTAGGTTGTTATAAGAAAAAAAATTTGACAATTGTCACTAGTCATAAAGCATTTAATAATATTGAGGATATAAAATTTTTAAAAACTTATATATTTTTATTTAGTTTGTTCTCACTGTTTTATAAAGAACTAAGATTGAATTATTAAATAAAAATACATAAATTTTTAAAAAATTTATATTTTCAATGTTGGTAAATACTTACTAATCACCTTAGGACATATTGACATGTGAATTTAGTCAACCCAAGTTCAAAATGCTAAACTGCAAATTGAGAGTGTGCAAAGAGAGAGAGAGAGAGAGAGAGAGAGAGAGAGAGAGGAAGAGCAGGGAGACATCATAAGTTTTTAACATGATTCGGCCTGGTGCAATGCCTACGTCCACGGTTATTTTTTCTTAGTCTCTTTTGCTGAGTATTTGTATTTATTGGTTATCTCATCCTCTTCTTGTACAATGATTTCAACGCCTATTTATAGTTGCTGGGCCTTTTGTAATACCTCAAAATAAATAAATAATAAAAATTAAATTAAATTATCAAGGGATCAAAGTGAAAAGTCTTAAATTTCATTGGGGCCATAACATAATTACTTAGTTTTTAGGAGGGCCTATATGAAATCGGTGGAAAGTTTTGGGGTCAAACTACAATTTGTCCCATTTCCTTTTTTGTATATAATTTCCTCAGCTGGCTTCCCTTTTCTAGAAACTTCCTCTGCACATGCGTCCTCCTTCTCTCCCGAAGTCTCTCCTTGTCGTTCGATTGCCAGCAGCCATCCCATCGTCGTTTGACGCTTTCCGTCCGGCGAGTTCCCTCCTCCGACGTCCTTTTCTTCCTCATTGGTCAGCGACTTTTCCTCCCCGATTTGCATTGCTGTCTGCTTTTGTTGTCAGCTTCATCTTCAGTCTTCCTTCATCCGGTCTTTTCCGGCATTCAACAGCCTCCAACCCGTCACTGATCATCCTTCTCCAGTGTCCCTCCTCCTTCAGCTAGCTCGATAGCAGCTTCCTCCTCCTTTTTCTAGCGTTTCTCCCTCTCCTTTGGTACAGTTTGACCAATGACTGGATTTGGCTCATCGACGAAGCTTCTGTCAATGGCAAGCTGGCCACCAGTACTTTAGACCTCAGTAAGTAATCCTAGAACAAAAGATTTATTCTATAGCAACCATAAAGTTAGTTTCCAAGAATTTTCCTTGAAATCCTTATTGTGCTAGCCTTCGATACACCGACATTTCATATAACAGCCGTATCCGTGTGTCAGAAATGTTCCCGTTTCTGACACTTATCGACACCGATACTTCATTTACCATGTAAAAATAGCATCGACACTTCTAAAAATGCCGTGTTCCCGTGTCTGTGTCTGCGTGTCCCCTTGTCCGCATGTCGGTGTGCGTGCAACATAAGTGCTAGCTATAAGAAATTGAAATATTCTTGTTATATTGTATTGTTTTGCTTCAGAGAAGCTTCCAAAGAAGAATCAAGTTCATAAATGTTAGATTTTAGAGCTTTAGCTATCTTCGCTTTATAGGAAATTTCTAAGGTGAGTAGACAATCCTCTTCACTTCATGATCCCATTTGTAAATAGGAAATGATTTTATTATATGAAATCTTATTAATTCTTTTAAGCAATGAATTTTTTGGATATATATTAAAGTGGTTTTGAAGGTATATTTACATGTTGTATGTGATCATGAAATGATTTGTCATATCACAGTTATGCATTATCATTTCATCTTATATTATGGGTATTGGCTATTTCATTTTCTATATATTAAATGAATATGAAATTGCTGTAATGAGTTCATGCGTATTTTGATAAATGTTACTTACCTGAATAATGAATTTCGTGTTATGTGACATATATAAAATGATGATTTGGAATTCTAGATTCATTGGTAATTCCCTGGGAACTCTCAAGTGTATTTGTGACTAGTATATTAGCTGGAGGAGTAAGGTTGGGGAGATATGTATGGTGTAATAAGGTAGGATGGAGATATGTGCTACATTTGATATGATATTGATAAGTTGGTTGCCTGTACGAAATTACTCCTTAGATCCTAATGATGAATAGATAACATGGTTATTATCAATATCCTACTATGTTGAGATTTAATTGAAATTTTAGTAATTTTATCGATTTTTCCCTCATATTTTTATTTACTTAATTTCTTTTTTAAATAGTAGTTTTCGAATGTATTTTGAAATTATGGTTGCAAAACAAGTAAGTATATCTTCACGATAATGTATTTATATTTATATATATATACACTTTTGACCTTGATTTTTAAATAGGATTTTGGGTAATCATGGAATTATTTACTCACTGAGTTTCTATTAAGCTCATTCTCTCTTTCCATGTTTTTTACAGCCCCAGGATCCTCTTAATGTCCCTTCATCTCACCCAGATTTAGGATTTACTCCTTGAGTGAGTAGGTCACTTCTGTGGAGATTACAGGTATATAAATGGTGGAGTTGATGGCAGTTAGTAAGGATGCATTATACATATGTATATTGTCTGGATGCCCAGTAGGACAGGGATGGTTTAGCCTGGGCCACTATTTTATTTTTGTTGTAAATTGTACAGGTTATTTTAGGCATGTAGCCCCCTTTATGTGTATGTTGGCATTATGCTGGATGTTCGAGAAATAGGAAAAATTCTATCGAATTTTTGGTAGAATTATTTTGTAAAATTTTAAATATGTATTTATAAAATTATGAATATTCGATATAAATTGCATTGACAGGCTTGTAGGAGGTTTCCTATTGGTGACCTCCTATGCCGGTCACGTTCCCTGGGTTGGGGCGTGACAAATTTGGTATCAGAACATGGTTTAAGGTTTAAGTGCATGATAGAGGTCTCCGACTGCCATTATGGGATAGGCATGCCAAGTTTATGTTAGTGCGCCTGGGAGTACGACACATAAATAAGGATATGTTGATGCCCCCACCATGAATGTATATCGATAATCTCTGTATTTCCCTAAATTCCCAATTTTATAAGCATGCATATTGATTCTTATCTAAAACTAATCTTCTTGTTTCAATATTAGAAAATGCCGCCCAAAATGCGATTCCCAAGCGGATGTCGAAGTGAAGAAGCATCCAAAGGAACCCCCCAACCATCATCTTCTTCTAAAACTATCCCTTGAGGCTGGGTAGGACTAGGGGTTAAGGTAGATCTACATGAAGAGAACCATAAGTAGAAAGCTCCCATTTTGAATCAAGAGCTCCTTCTACATCAAGGACTTCAGCTTGTCCCTCTTCATCTGAGGCTCCAGCATGGTTCACAGATTTCAGAACCTAATGGTAGAATTTATGAATAAAATGGCTCACTAAGGAACACAGAGTCAAGGAGGGGGCTAGAAACCTAAATGCCTCCACCCTATCGACCTCCTGCACCACCTATTAGTAAAAGCTTTGAAGAATATATGCATGGGTTAAGAAAAATGGGACCTCCTAGATAGTCAGGAGCTGGGTCCTTCATAGAAGTAGTAGAATTTTTGGATGAAATTGAATAGGCGTGGCAGATTGTAGAATGCCTTAAAGAAGTGGCTATGAAGCTAGTCCAGCTTGATAGAGTGGCAAAAACATGGTATCAGGCATGGGAACAAAGTAGGCCTATAGGTGAAGGGACCATTACCTAGGAAAAGTTTCACATAGCCTTTCTAGAGCAATTTTCCCTTAAGGGCAGCGGTATGAGAAAATGCAAGAATTTTATAATTTGAGGCAAAAAGGATTATCCGTTTCTGAATACACTGCCCAATTCCTATATCTCTCCCAATTTGCAAAGGATTTGATCCCTATTGAAAGGGCTAAGGCCTTAAGGTTTGCCAGGGGCTTGGACGATAAATATTTTAATGTCATACCATTTTCTAATAATACTACATATGAAGAAGTCTATGATAGAGCAATAGAATTGGAGGTGAGAATAAGGGAAAGAACACAAAACAGAGAAATTCAGGGGGCTCAAGAAAGAAGTCCAGTACTGAGAGCACCAGTGGAGATATAGGAAGACAACTTTCAATAGCCACTGGTACATCTCATTTTAGGAGATTTGTAGGTGCCGTTGTTTCTAGCCAACCTTCTTCTAGAGCATCTAGTTTCTGTCCTTTAGCTCCAGTTAGACATGACGCATCGGGGCTGTGCCAATTTTGTGGAAAGGTTCATTTAGGGATTTATAGAAGAGTCACTGGAGCCTATTTTGGATGTGGTCAGATGGGTCATTTGGTGAAGGATGATCCTCATTCGTCAGCCTCGTCCAGTGGCGATAGGGCCGTAGGTACATCAGGTAGTGTCCCATCTACTAGGCCTTCACTATTTGAGTCCGCTTCTAAGGGTGGGAGCAGAGGGTTAGCCAATAGGGGCCGTGGTAGCAGTCAAAGAACTACTGCCTGAGTTTTCACCTTGGCGGGGTAGAATGCCCAAGCCTCTGATGCTATGGTCACAGGTATCTTAATAGTTAATTCTATTTCAGCTTATGTATTGTTTTATTTAGGTGTAATTCATTTTTTTGTATCCACTTACTTGATTATGACTTGTTAACCTCGAATCCCTCTAAAATCATAACTGTTGATATTTACTCCCCTGAGTTTGACATGGATAGCTAGTGAAAAGGTTTCTTCTTGTGAGATTGATGTGTGTGGAACTATTTTGCTTACCAACTTGTTTGTGTTAGGTATGGTTGACTTCAATAGTATCTTAGGCATGAGTTAGTTATCGTGCACTTTTACCCTTGAAAACAGCCATTATCGATGGCCCACAATCTACTCTTTTCTCATCGAAAGCCTCCACTAACCATTGCATTTAGTCTGGCATCGCGTATAATTCTCGTTGACACATGATAGCTTTAAACCCCATCAGTCTTAACCCTTTTTGGCATGCTTTCCATCAACGTTGCTCATTTTCTATTCCTTGTTAATCTCTTAGTTGTTGGCAATCAAATCTCAGGACCATTCCACCATGAATCTTTGCCATTATTGGTCTTCACTTTTTCAACCATTCTAACAATGTCTTCAATCTCACTTTTCCTTATTTTTCGCAAGATCGACTTCTCTAGCTAGTTTTCCTTTTCTAACCAGTCTTGCCAGCTGCAGTACTCCCTAAACTATGATTCTTGGCTACCCTATTTTGGTCACCTATTCAACAATTTCAACTTTTTGGTCCATTCTAACTTACACCAAATTCATATAGCTCGCTCATCTCGTTAGCCTTTATCCACATAAGCAATGGCCTTCCTCCACCATCACCCGAAACCCTATGCTATTTGTATAATCTGAGGTATGTGAACTTGAAGGACAAGCTCTACTACCTCTCGGCTAGGCAGACACCACATAAGAGCATCCTACCGCAGGGGAGTGCGAAGGGGAGATCCAATGTGACGCCTTATAAGTCACGCTGGTTTTACATCTCGTGCCCCTCACTATGCTACATTAAGAATTTTGATTTCGTTCTCATTTCGGATAGGTGGGCAGGGTATGAATAAGTTTGACAACTGATGTTTGCTTTTAGTTCTGACCTCTTGCTTGATTTTACAGATGGGACTGGCAAACGGCCCACACTAGGAGCCAGGGAGTTAGGGGTCTTAGACCAGTTCACTACGTCAATAGACCTCCAGAATGATTTTTGATTTGACGAAGACATCCTTTGTTATTATAGACTTGCCCCACCGAAAGATACCGTGGTAACTAGGGAGGTGGGAATTCACTAATTAACAGAGGTCAGGCTTACCAACTTTGACGACTACGACAAAATTATGGAGTTGATCCTCAGGATGCCCCCTTCAGATAGTGAGGATGTGGCCCCTACAGCTTGCAAGGTCGATCTAGCTCTAGTCATCACAGAACAGCCCCTAACCCCTAAAGTTGAGGTGAATCTAGTTGTCGCAGAGCAACCAGCTGCTCCAACTGCTCCTATTACCGTCCCTTCACTAGGATCAGCTACCACGCCGCGATCTGAAGAAGTAGCGACAATTGACGTTGCAAGTCCTTCCGGTCCCCCTCCAAAGAAGTGGAAGGTTAATAAAGGGAAAAAGAAAGCAACCCCTCATAAACGTGTAGCATCGGAGGTCGAGATTGCGAGATCGTTGGCCAAACCTGGCTCTAAGATGGAAGGGTATGCTAGGACCCTTATCGAGAACCTGAGTATGATCTTAGGTTACGATGGCAAGATTAGTGTGCTAGAAGCTAAGGAATTCACCATTGAGAGGCTGGCAGGGTTTACGGCTCGTCACAATCCGGTGGTAAGTATTGTTTCTTGCCTTGGCTGCTTTGCCTATTTTTAAGTCTAACCTTGCTGCTTGTTTTTATAGAATCTACTGACACTGATGAAGATTGCAGAAGCGCTTGAAGACCAGAATAATGAGAAGTCTACTCTTGTGGATGAGTTGGGGGTTCAAATCATTAAGGTTCTGGAGCTTAGTGAGAAAGTTAAAGAGCTAGAGACTACCCTAACTAGCAAGGTAGAGTGTCATGAGACTATAGAAATAAACTTCAGCCTTGCCACCAATGACCTAAATAAGACAAAAATAGAGCTGGATGAAGTCTAGTCATAGTTATGGTTAGCAACCAGAGAGGCCGACACCGCTAAAGAGAGGGTGAGATATACAGAGCGGTGAGCCGAGGCCTTTGCTAAGGAGCTGAGGGTACTAAAGAGAGAACTTCAGCTTGTTAAGGAGAAAGCAGTGAAGATTAAAGTAGAAACGTCCTCGCTGGTGGTGGAAATGATTAGAGAGACAAGGGCCAAAACCTGTGCTTCATTCTTCTTCACCTTGTGGGAGAAACACCCCGAGCTAGACCTCTCCTTCTTCGACCTGCCAGCCACCAAAGTCGTAAATCGCTGGAAAAGTATAGCTGCAAGGAAAGGACAGGGTGCTGGGGTTGAAGTTCCTCCTGTTGGGGTGGCTGTTTAGGGAGAAGGTAGCTCTCAGGTCACTAATGCTGCTCTGGCGGTTGGAATCCCTGGTGTTCTGGCTTCTAACCGTCAGCCCGTTGAAGGTTTAGCTCCCGAGGCTTTGACCTCTTAGGACAAGAACTTTATAATTTTATTTTCCTCACTTTTACGACTTGCGATGAACTTTGTGGACAATTTGTATAACTTTGTAGCAGTGGAAGCCGAATACATTTCTCTTTATTGCTTTTGTGCTTGAATGTGTGAACTTATTTGCTCATACTTAAACGAGGACTTGGTGTGCTCTGTTAACTATTGTTGTGTTACATAACGCATAACTTTACATGCAATTCTCTTTTCCAATATTATTTCACAAAGAATTCAAAGAATTACATTCATATTTACAATGAACCAATTATCATACACCGAGACACTTATTGATAGTAACGGCGGAGGTGCTCAGCATTCCAAGCGTGAGGGAATTTCACTCTGTTCATGTCTGCCAAATGGTAGGCTTTATCACTCATGACCCTTTTTATAAGGTATGGACCTTCCCAATTCAGTTTCGAAGTCCTCTTGCTGGGTTTGCGGGCTTTGGGAAGAACAAGACATAGGATGAGATTGTCAGGTTTAAACTTTTGAGCTCGCACTTTGCGATTGTAATACCTCGCTATACGTTACTAATAGGCTGCAATCCTGAGGCTAGCTCTTTCTCTCGCTTCTTCCATAAGGTCTAGGTTCATAGCGAGCAGCTAATCATTATCCTCTGAGTTGAAAGTGATTCTTCACTGTGTGGCAACCTCAAGTTCCACAGGGATCATTACCTCGCATCCATATACCATCAAGAAGGGGGTTTCCCTATGGAGTTACAAGGTGTAGTCCTATAGGTCCATAATACTGATGGTAATTCATCCATCCAAGCTCCCTTTTTAGCCTCTAACCTAGTCTTCAAGATCTTCTTGATGATCTTGTTGACAGCTTCTACTTGCCCATTGGCTTGTGGGTGGTCTACGACTATGAAGCTTTTAACGATTTTGAGGTCGTTGCAGAACTTGATGAACTGCTCACTCGTAAACTAAGTCCCGTTATCAGTCAAGATTTGTTAAGGAACTTTAAACCTGTAAATGATATTGTTCCATACAAACTTTTCAAACTTGGAAGATGAGATCTCAGTGAGTTCCTTCGCCTCTGCCCACTTGGTGAAGTAGTCCACGGCTACTATTGCATACTTGCAATTTTCCCAAGCCTTTGGGAGTGGCCCGATCAAGTCTATCCCCCAAATTGCAAACGACCATGGACTTATGATCTACTTTAGGTAGGCCAATGGAGCTCGTGGCACTTTTGTGAACCTCTGGCACTTATCACATCTCTTGACGAGGTCTATAGCATCTTGCTTCATGGTCAGCCAGTAGAATCCCTGTCGAAGGGCCTTTTGTGCTAAGGATAGCCCACCAACATGGTTTCCATAATGTCTTGCTTGAATCTCCTCCAAGATGGTGTTGCAGTCCTCGCCATCTACGCATCTCAGAAGTGGGGTCGTAAACCCTCTCTTATAAAGCACGTCATCATAAATGCAATATCTGGCTGCTCGAGCTTGTAGACGTCCCGCCTTGAGTCTATCTTCTGGTAGCATCTCATTCTGTAGGTAGTCCAAGATTGGAATCATCTAAGAGTTGGGCACTTTGGCAATCACCATGACAACGTCTTGATGCTCAATACTTAGGGATGAAAGGAGCTCTACTGGTATTGCTCTTATGAGATCAAGATCGTTAGGGGTAGACAAAAAAGCCAAAGCATTAGCATATGCATTTTGGGCTCACAGAATCTGAGTGATTTCAAATTGTTGGAAGGAGCCTAACAACTCTTGGAATCTTTCAAGATAGCTTATCATCTTCTGTCCTCGAGCTTGCTATTCACCCTTTACTTGGCTTACAATAAGTTACGAGTTGCTAAAAATCTTTAATCTCTTAACATGCACCTCTCTAGCCAATCATAAACCCACCAACAAGGCCTCGTACTCAGTTTCATTGCTCGTGGCTTGAAAGCCAAACCTCAGTGCATAGAAGACCTTGTGTCCTTCTGGACTGATAAGAAGTATTCCTGCTCTGACCTTTTGGTCGCTGGACGATCCATCAGCAAATATTTCCCACCATGGGGCCTTAGGAACTTCTACTTCATTTTGCAAAGGCCCTATGAATTCAGCGATAAAATCGGCTAGTGCTTGTCCCTTGATAGTTGTTTTGGGGTTATATTCAATGTCAAACTGAGTGAGCTCTATTGCCCCTTTGAGTAATTGTCTTGAGGTATCTGTTTTTGGCAGAACTTGTCACAGTGGGTATTGCATGAGGACCCTGATGCTATAGGCTTGGAAATAGGGTCACAACTTTCTCGAGGTGATGACCAGGCAGTAGGTGAGCTTTTCCATGGGTGAGTACCTTATTTCTGCATCTAACAGCCTCTTGCTTACATAATAGCTGGGGAGTTGGATTCCTCCATCTTCTCACATTAAGGCCACATTCAAGGCGTGCTGGGATACCCCAAGTATATGGTCAATCTCTCACCTTCTTTTGGCTTGGAAAGGAGAGGTGCTTGCCCAAGATACATTTTGAGTTCCCAAAATGTGACCTCGCAGGTCAATTCAAACCTTTTCACCCTCTTAAGGAGTCGAAGAAGGGAACACACTTGTCCATTGCTTTTGAAATAAACCTGCTGAGCACAGCGATCTGGCCATTCAAGCTTTGGATATCTTTGAGACCGGTGGGAGTATGCAAATCAAGTAGTGCCCTGATCTTCTTCGGGTTCACTTCAATCCCTCTATTATTGACTATGAAGCCAAGGAACTTGCTCGATGCCATTCTGAACACACATTTGTGCAGGTTCAGCTTCATTCGGAACCTTCTCAGGGTTTGAAACATCTCGTCTAGGTCACGGATGTGATCGATGAGCTGTTTAGATTTTACCAGCATCTCGTTAATAACAAAATATTTCACTCATTTATTTGTCCTCTCACTTAGCATTTTAAGGTCTAAAATGACTTATTTCCAACTATGTTAGCATG
>JANHAO010007217.1:0-20420 GCA_026873985.1 Saraca asoca
ACGATTGGAGCTGGATTAAAGGTTAGTCTTGCTTCCTTTTACTTTGTATTTGATGTATGTGATACATTGAAGCCTCAAACCAACAAATCTTGGAATAGGTTTATTCGGCCATGGGTGTTCTTCACCTAAAATTTTTTTGAAATTTTTTCCCTCTTAGACCGGACAAAACCTTCAGTATATGGGGTAGAATTCCCTCATCATCCTAATCACCCTTACTCCCTTGGGGTCTTACAGTTATCTAAAAAGCAATGGCATGCTCCAAGCTTTTTGTTAAGGAAAATAATTAGGATTTAGAAAGGAATAAGTAGGGAAAGGCTAAAGAGAACTAGGTAGAAAACTTTGATATTACAATATAATGAAACAAGACTACTGAATTAATACATTAAACATAAACTTAATGCTTTGTTTGTATAGAGTTTCTAAGAAACATAAAGATTATATGACCCTTAACTTAGGTGCACTACAAGCAAGCCCATAATCTAACCTAATTATTAATATTATTCTCTAACACTTCCCCTTAAGCTGAAGCTTACAAAACTTAAGCTTGTTATATAAATTTTAACTAGAAAAAATAAAATGCAATCAAAATAAAGGGAACTTGAACTTCAAACTCCAAGAGCGGCTTGTGACTAACATAGCATTTGAATAACTCTCTTTGAATGCCAACACTTAAACCTAGAAACAATGCTATGACCTTTATAGAAGCAATTTCTAAAAGTCTTTAGCCAACTACCCTTAGTTTCTCCCTCGACCTTTTTTCAGTTATTCTCCTTGACACAAACAACATAACTTTTAGAAGTCTTCTACTAGCTTCCTATGAATCATTCCTCAAACTTCCTAGCTGGCCATAAAAATCACCAACACTTATGATTAGAATTATGCCAAAACCACCAATACTAGCACAAATTATGTTCTCCTAAGTTGTATTCATTGAAGCCAATTCTAAGACATTAAAACAAGTCACATGGCCTAATTAGTGGTTCAAACCATTTCATATTGAGGATAACCTCACCAAACTATACTTGTGTTATACAGGTCACACCAAATAATGCTCCAACTTATATAAAAATACCAAAATTCACAATTGTCCAAAGATGTAGAGCACCAAAATGCACTTTAGACACATACCAATATAACTTAGCCCACAACAATGTTGCAAAATTGAGAGCTACACTTAACACCTTTCCAACATTGTAACTGTTACCATCATATGACATTGTTGGAAAAGCTATATCTTGTAATATCTCACCAAATCTATCTCCACCAGCCCAAAATGAACTCCAATGAACCCATAATAATAAGTCTTAAACTCCCACAATCAAAAATAGCATAAATACACCTTATCCTTACATAAAATGTACTTCAAACCATCTAAAGATGGCAAAACCAAAATTTTATTAAGAGGAATGCCTAAAATTAAAATAGCAAAAATTTAACCAAAAAATTAGAAAACCAACCATACAGGAAGACTCAGAAAGTGTTGAAGGTGTTGCTGCCAAAAGCACATCATCAGAAACCACCTCACATGCTATCACATACCGCCACATTCTTCTATATGTGGTGTTCATGCCCCATTATAAAATTTGCATATGTACTTCACATACCATTTAGAACTAATCTTCTATCTCTGGTGGTTGTTTGCTTGAATGGGTTTCGTCAGGTATTGATTGAATGGAGTTTGTCTTGTAATTGTTGTTCTTTAAGAGATCGCTTTTGAAAATCCAAAAGAAAGGGGCATCCTTTCTTCTTCCTCATTGTTTCAAATACTTCACTCATTATTTCCTTTTTTTCTCTAGGCTCTTTTTTTTTTCTTTTTTTTTTTTACTAACAAAAAACTTAACCAATACTAATAATAAAAAACAAATAAATCTATAATAGCAACTTTGAACTATTTTTTTCTTTTAAATCCAAATACTGGATGACTGAAAATAGAAATAGAAAACCTAAAATTATATAGTAGAACACAACCTTTTTTTTTTGTTGCCAAAAATGATATAACCTACTAGACTTTAAGGCAGACAATATCACTTTAATACCATGTTGAGAAAAATAATCAGGATTTAGAGGAGAAGAAGTAGGGAAAGTCTAAAGACAATCAGGAAGAAAATTCTAATATTATGATAGAATGAAATAAGATTCCTAAATTGATATATTAAGCATAAACTTAGTACTCTATTTATATAGAGTTTCTAAGAAACATTACAACAATAAAACCCTTAACTTTGGATGCACTACAAGGAAGCCTATAACATAAACTTATAATATAATATAATTACTAATATTACTTACTAACACCTTTATTCATAGATTTATCATTCTCCTATGACATAATCCTTCTCACTTCCCTTTGAGCAAATTGGCTTGTTGTTATGGTCAAACTTCATAGTTATAGTTTTGAAGTTCCATTGAACTATCTCTAAAGTCATAAGCCATTGGATGCCTAGGATAATCCCATACCCATTCATAGGTAGCATTAGGAAGTTAGTAGTGAATTCTTCCCTTTGAATATATAGCTTAAGATCCTCATAATTTCACACTACTTCTATTTGAATCCCATTGGTCACTAACACTTGACATCTTGAGGTATGTTTCAACTTACACCCCAACCTCTTAGCCCATTTTTCATTGATAAAATTATTGTTTAAAGCCCTTTACTACCATCAATACCTATAAAGAATCAAGATTTCTTTCTGAGTTTATTGAATTTCAGTAGGGGTGTTTTCTGATTAGCCTTCCTCTTTTGTGTTTCCCCTTTCTTCCTTAGGTCCCACATCCTCCCATTCAAGTTCTATCTCTAATGCATAGAGCTTAGAATTTTTGTATCTATGGTTAGGTGTGTATTTTTCCTCATAGTACATGCATAGTCCCTTGGCTTTCCTCTCAGTCATCTTTTGTTGGCTAAGGGTTTTAGTAGGTTGGACATGACCTTATTGTCTATGGGGTGAAATATAGGTTGATCTTGGGTTAGAGTTGGTCAAGTTTTTATAGGAAATGGTTCTAGAATTAGAAATTGGTGATGGCATGGATTTTGTTGGAAAGTGGTGAAGAGTAGTCAAATTCAAACTTATGTGATATTTAGGTTGGTATGAGGAAGAGTTGGGTATGATTTGAGTGGAATAGTTTTTGTATGTTTGAGGAAACTTAGGTACAAAAGTATAGGTGGGGTTATTACTTAGATCAATCATAATATCCTCTTGTATCTTAGCTAAATACATCACTTCACTCACATTGTGAGGTTTCAGTATCCTTATAGCTTTTTCCAAGACTCCTTTCAATCCCTCTAGGAAACAAATCAAAGTTTAAGATTTAGAAAAGGCCAACTCTAGCTACCAATTCATTAGATAACTCCATATATTCCTCAAAGCCTCTAATTTGTTTTAGATTCGTTCATTTAGCTAAAGGGTCTTCATGGAACCCCCATCAAAATGTTTATCCATATCAATTAAAAGAGGTTCCTAAGAAATAGAATTTTTACCTTTCTCCAACATGTATTGCTTATGCCATTGATAAGCCCTACCTTCCATGTTTCTTAAAATCATTTTGACCTTTTCATTTGGTGGCATTTCTTCTAAAGAGAAGAATTGTTGATACTTATTTCTCTAATTACGAAATTCATGCCCATCAAACATGGGAAAACCATTCAGGAGATAAGTAGCTTTAGTTTCTAAACTTTTACCTTGAGAACCTAAATTTGCCACATCCTACACTGGTATAGATTCCTTTCCAGAAGAACCCTCTTTTCTTTTGGTCAATAAAATCTATCAGGATAGAAATTTTGCACCCAATTTGCTATTTATCAATCCAACTAACTTTGAGATTTCTACTTTAGTCGAATTTGCTCCAATTTTGAATCCATCACCTCTAACATCTTTTTCTCCACTGACTCTAATTCTTGGTCCAATTCCTTAGCCATGATTAGCAAAAGAAGGAATTACAACACCAAGCTATTAATACCAAATGATAGACTATGATTTATCAAATAAGAAAGAAAAAACAACAATCAATAAATTATGAAGAAGAGCTCTATGAATGGGTGGTTCATAGAAGCTCTTGAAATTTTTTTTATTTTATTTTCTTGAATGCCTTTTCCCCAGGGATGAATTGATGCAAATATGCAATCCAATATTCCCAAAACAAAGAATTGTGTTGATATAATTTAATTTTGTAACTTCTATTATGTTTTTCAAAATTATAGACTCAAAATTTTAGTAATATAAGAACTGCTGTTGAATATTAATTGAGTGGCTATGCAATATTTCAATGGGCAATGCAAGTTATACAAAGTGATAACAATTCTATTGTTATTTTAAATATAAAATATTAGGGAAAAAAATAAGATATCCCTTCAAGTTTGGGATGGTTGACTTTTGCTCCCTAACTTTGAAAACTTAAAAACCAAAATCTTAAATTATACAAAACTTAGAATTAGCACCCATCAATCATTTAATTAACCGCTTTATTAAATTACGTGATTTTTTCATGAACTTTTAAAGCAAGAACCACCATACTATTCTATGTTGGTCTAACATGTCATTTTTTGTACATAATTTTGTAACTCATTTTCAAGTATTTAATTAAATTTCTATCTAACAAATTTAATTTTTATTAATTATATAATATAAAAATTATGTGCAAAAAAATGATAAACCAAAATACAATAATATTGTAATTCTTATTTAAAAAATTCATGAAAAAATCATGTAATTTAATAAAATAGTTAATTAAGTGGATGATGTATGTTAATTCCAAATTTTGAATAATTTAAAGTTTTGATTTTCCAAGTCTTCAAAGTTAGATGGGACAAAATTCAACCATCCAAATTTGAAGGAATATTTTGCATTTTGTCCTAAATTCTTGATAGTTCATTTTAATGAGAAACACTTCATTCTAGAGAAAAAAAAATGTCTATATATATTTAGAAAGTAACAAAAAAAATTAAAATATGCACTACAAAGAATTTGCGTTGGAAAGTAATATCCTTTACTAGGAAAGGACAGTAGTCGATCAATAAGCAAAAGAGATTTGCAAATTTACATTTTTTGAAGGATATATTTAATATCTTACTGATTAGTTAACCTAATAATACAAGTTAATAAAAATCAAAATAATTAAGAGTCTGCTTGTTTGAGAGAAAAATACTTTTCTAAAAATTATTTTCTAAATTCTCCTATTTTTGAGCTAATGAGAAAATTAATCAACAGAAAGTAGCTTTTTATCAATAAAAAATGAAAGTATATTTAGAAGAAAGTAACTTCTCTTTTTAATTAAAAAAATTATTTTTCCAAATCATTTTTTGAGACTTATATTACATAATCTCAATCTTCTTCTTTTTACTTTCCTTCCTTCCCTTTACTCATCTCTCTCCTATCTTTCTCTCTTTTTCACTCTCTACTTTTGTTCCTTTTCTCCATCCGCTCTCTCTGTTATCTTTCTCTCTACCACACTCTCTTCTCTCAACCCCTATTTCCCTTTGCCTTTTTTCCTCCTTCATTCTTTCTCTCCTTTATGCCCTTAAATTCCCTCAATAATCTCCATCCTTCCCTTCCACACCCACTCTCTTTCTAATATCTTGCTTCTTTTGTCTCTCCTATCATTCTTACAAATGTTGATATTTAGTAATTATATTAAAAATTATATTAAAAAATATTTGGACAATTAAGAGAGTTAGCAAATGCAATTAACAATTTTGACCAAAGTTAGTTGAATATGAATTAAATTGTGAAGATGAAAAAAAAAAGAAAAAAGATTTGAATATAATTCTTTGAATGTTGTTTTTAATAAAAAAATATAATTAACTTTTAACTTTTAATAGTAAAAATTATTGATTCCTATCATGAAAACATTTTAAGAATTAAATGATTATTCTATGGCTTGACATTAAAAATGAAATTTATATTTATAATAATATTTTTCAATAATAAAAAATAATTTGTTTTTATGCACTAAATAAGAGAAAGTATTTTCTCTTATATTACCCAAATAGCAAAAACTTAATTCATTATCTAGAAATGCATTTTCTTATAAAAATACTCTATTAAATTACATTTTCCATTGAAATCAATAAAATTTAAATACCATCTAGAGTTTACTTTGATTGAATAACATCTGTGAGACAAGTTTGACAAGGACTTCTCTAAGCCTTTGGATTAGGCTATAGTTAATGACCTCCATCCTATCAAGATGCTAGCAATCTCAAAGATTCTTTATGTTTTTATTAGTTACAAATTGGTTCACGCGAACCAACCATACATGAAAGATCTACAAAATTGGTAAACCACCAAAACAATAGTTCAAGTCTTACCTTATGGGTCTGTGAGCCTAATCCAAAGACTATTAATTTTTTTTAAAAAGCATTTCAAACCCATTTTAAAACAACTTTCAATATAAAGTGACAATTTATTACGTTTGAAACATATATAAACCACATGGTTATATTCATTTTCAAAGTTAAAAAATTATTAAAATTTTTAATTATGCAAAACTATTTTAAATAACTCACATCACTTAAACAAATAATAAAAATTATAAACAATTCCATTATAAAGCAAAAAAAAAAAGTAGAATAATTATTAAAAATAAGGAAAAGGCATTCACCACTTTTTAACTAGAGGAAAGGTAGGGACGAAGGCTAAAAAAATGAAAATATGTATTCACATTTCAACGTGCCTTTATTTAAGAGGTTTGGTTTTTACTTTTTTTTGTGTGGATAAATAGGCTGGTTCATGAATTCTAGTCCATATTAACAACTCCATCTATACAACCACCATAATAATGATTTTTCTACTATCTTTTACTATGAATATAGTAGCACTAGCTTGTATGCATAGTTGATTAATTTTTGTTAGACAAGGCAACCAATAGCTAAGAAGGGGTGAATTGGGTATTTTGAAAACTTTTTAGTGTTCTCTTTAAAAATCTCTTAAATTTGAAAAGTCATGGGGTGGTTTTAATTCAAAGAAATCCAAGATAGTTTAATAAAGATGTTTGTGTCATCCTTAGCCCTTACTTTTTTAAATTGATCAAACTTATATTTTAATGATAACAAACAATTTTGACTAAGCTGAATTGATTTGTTTTCAGTGGATCTTTGTGGATGGCCCAGGGCTTTTGATTGAAAACTTAGATTAAGCACTGTTTAGAGTAATTCTGTCAAGGTATTGAATCATTGGAATTTAACTCATTTTTTTAAATTACCTTTGGAATGTTTGCCTTAAGATTTTGCTCAAAGAGCTTTTAAAATATTTCACCAAAAACATTTCAATTTGTTCTTAAATGTTTTATCATATTCATTTAATTTGAAATCGTGTTTTTGGATTCGTTTATGAAGTTTAAAATGGTTAAATTGGCTTGAAATGGATTTGCAAAAGTTTAATTTTCATTCTCCAAACCTTTTGATTGAACTCAAGATTTTTTTAATTGTTTTCATGATCATGTCACGAGAATAAGGCAAGTATTCTTGCCAATGAGATTTGTTATAAGATCGCCTCGCAAGGACGAGTCCCCGAGCGTGACAGAGATCAAATCCCTTGCTTCAATGAGAAGCCTCTGACAGGCTTCGCTTCGTCCACCAGATAGTGGCAACAACGAAGTACTCCTAACTTCAACCTCGCCTCCCTCGTCACAACCTAGCGATGTGCGAGGAGCATTAGGGTACATTTCATGAAATGGCCTCTCCCGCAGTGGACATCCCGACGAAGCAATCACAAGGTCGGATCGTCGAGTGGTTAGCCACTTCGTTCGAGCCTGCATGCTCACTATAGCAAATCTCGCGATGCCCCTGAGCCAAGAATCCCCTGCTTAGGACGTCAAGCTGCAAACAATGGCAGACACGGGTCTACCGCCAGCCTAGGGATGCCAGTCAGCAGCCTACTTTCTACAGTAGCCAGATTGTAGCCTCTTTTTCTATCTTTTCTCATTTATAGTTTGATGTAACAGCATTGTAGTTGATAATTAATGCATGTAACTCCCCCTTCCTCTATAAATAGGGTTGCATTGTTAGAAGAGAGGGACGAAACTTTATAAGTAGAAACTCTGCAAATTTCTATACATCAATAAAAGCTCTGCCGTAGACGCAGGGTCCGATGCCATCCAGATTTGGCCGAACCATGCTAACGTGTCATTTTTCTTTTCCTTCTTCCTCTCGGTCCTTTCTCTTCTGTACTTCGAAAGTAGCATTGAGTGCCAGAACTCCTCCCTGTTGGCTGAAGTTCGAGTCCTCCATACGAACTGAATTTCATCATCAACATTTTGGCACCGTTTGTGGGGATCATCTACTTTCTGAAGTCTCCATTGCAGCGTGGTAATGGCCAAAGGAAGAAAAACTCGGAGTTCCACAGTGCCAGTTTCTCAGCAACGCACTGTTGTTCCTAAAACTTAAGAGGCTTAAATGCCTGATCAGTCCTGATCGGCACTCGAAAACACAATCAGAGAATTGGTTGAGACTGTCAAAGTGTTTGCTCAGGCACAAGTGCAAAATGCTTAAAGACAAGAAGATGTCATGGCACAACTCCAGCAGCTTCATGAGGAAGCTCAGAGAGAAGTCCGTGACAGCTAGCGACTGGGGGGCTCACAGTGAGCAGAAAGCTCAACCTCTTAGTGCGAGGATCAGCATCCAGCAATGGGAGAGGTTCTCCAGAAACTGAAACAGTTAGAGGAGTGCCCACAGCCTCAATACAATCAACCTCGCCATGAGGAAACCTCACTGTTTTCCATGGAGATCGAGAAGCAACCTCTCCCGTAAAAGCTCAAAGTGCCCGCTATCCCGCTCTATGACGGGAATAACTACCCAAGTGACCATCTAGATGCATTCAACACTCAAATGGACCTCCAGACAATCGATCCCCTGGTAAAGTGTCGCATCTTCCCTGCCACACTAGCGGCAATGCCTCGTGCTTGGTTCAGGCATCTCCCTACGCGCAACATCGATAGCTAGGAGGAATGCCAAAGGAAATTTGTTGACCAATATTGAGCACTGAAAAAGCAACTTGTGCCTCCTTGCCACCTTGTGATGATTTTCCAGTGCAAGGACGAGCCGCTCAAGGATTACGTAGCCCGATTCAGACATGAGGCTAACTCCGTAGAGAATCCCTCGGAGGAAAATATCCTAACAACTATCTCAGCGGGACTCCATAAAGACAGCAAGTTGTACAGGAGCTTCTACAAGTCTCTTGCTCGAGATCTCGCTAAATTTTACAATCGGTCGACCAAGCAAATAAGATAGGGAGAAACCTTCAGAATGGAGGAACCCAAGCATAAAGCGGGCCATAATAGTCCTCTTGCGAGCAAAAAGAGGAGCAGCAAGAGTCATGATAACCCACTCCTCATCTCGTAAAGAAAGCAAAACCTCAGCAACCCGAAGGCCGCTTTGAGAGCTATAGCTTCCTGTTAGACACATAGGACAAAATCTTCGCTGCAGAAAGGCATAATGAGGACTTTGGAAGGCCCAGGCCAATGAGGGTATCCGCCAAGTCTAGAGACTAGAGTAGATTTTGTGCTTAACATAATGAGGTTCGACACACCACCTCAGAGTGCTATGCACTAAAAAATTCCATTGAAGGCCTTATCAGAAGGAGTCGATTATAGGATTATGTGGTAGGATCACTCGAGCAGTGAGTTATCACCCAAAAGTGCAAGCCCTCCATCAGAACCATATTTTGATCCTGTAACACCCGTTTATTATCAATTGTAACAATTATGACATTTTGAATCAACACAAATTGCTGATTGGCCATGCGAAGAGTTTTCACTCCAACATTGCAATTTCACTATAGTGAAAAGTTCTCACCTTGCTATAGCATTACAGTGAATGGTTTTCACCTCGCTACAACATTACATTACAATTTTTCTACAGCAAAAGGTTCTCACCTCGCTACAGCATTACAGCGAATGGTTCTCACCTCGCTACAGCATTACATTACAATTTCACTACAGCGAATAGTTTTCACCTCGCTACAGCATTACATTGCAATTTCGCTACAGTGAATGGTTCTCACCTCGCTACAACGAAAGGTTCTCACCTTGCTATGGCCTGTGAGCCTACCTTGTGGTTATTAAACATCATCACTTCTCACAACTTGCATGCAACCCTCTCTCTCACTCACAATAAGTTGAGCAATCAGAAAAATAAAAGTACAAGCCGATTGGCCGAAAAGGGAGAAAAGTTCTCATTAATTATCAAAGCTTACATATAGCAATGCTTGAAGCAATCGTTACAGTATCTGAAAGAAGAAAAGCTCATACAGTAAAAAAAACCATGACCCAGCTAGCCAACGGTACATTAGGGGAAAAAAGACTAAAAGCCTGGCACTATGATTCCTGCAAAAAGTTGCCAAAAGGCCAGCTACCAGTTGTCAGGCTTGTAGAAGAGCAGTAGCCCCAGAGTTCCTCCTACTTATTCCTCTGACACACCCTCCTGAGCCATACACAGCAGTTCAAAAAGTCATAGAAGCTGGCTGGCCAGGCAGCAGCACCACATGCAACGACCAGAGGAGGTGGCCAGAAGTCACCACGAGAACTCGTAGGAGCCTGCCAGGCAGATCCTGTGCCGGAGCCATATGCAACAGGCTATCCATGTCTCTTGCCACTCTGTAACAGGCCATCCATGTCTCACCAAGCTTCATCAGAAGCCAAGACATTGAAATACAAAGGGCTCTTCAGTCTCCTCCATCGAGTTTCTCTAGGATGAAAGAAAAGAATGCCCCAGGCTATAAATAAACCGGCTCAGCCTTTTGAAGAATCCAAAGAAAATCTGATCTGATCTTCATCCAATGGCCCGAAACGAGCGGCAATGCCATACCAACGGATAAAAATGGCAAATAGGGAAAAGTATGGCCTAAAGCAGAACGAAAAGTCATCTGACATGACATTTAAATCAAAGAAGGACACTAGCTGAAGGTACGATTCAAGCCTCGGGAACTTGCAAATCCCGATTTGTAAAGCAAATGAGGAGTCAGGGGGCTCATGTTATATATATAAGATCGCCTCGCGAGGACGAGTCCCCGAGTGCGACAGAGATCAAATCCCTCGCTTCAACAAGAAGCCTCTGATAGGCTTCGCTTTGCCCACCAGATAGCAGTAATAGCGAAGTACTCCTAACTTCAGTCTCGCCTCACTCATCACAACCCAACAATGTGTGAGGAGCATTCGGGTACATTTCATGAAATGGCCTCTCCCACAGGGGATGGCCCGGTGTAGCAATCACAAGGTCAGATCATCGAGTGGTTAGCCACTTCGTTCAAGCCCGCTTGCTCGCTACAGTAGAACTCGCGATGCCCCTGAGCCAAGAATCCCTTGCTCAGGATGTCAAGTGGTAGACAATGGCAGACATGGGTCTACCGCCAGCCTAGGGATGCCATTCAGCAGCCTACTTTCTGCGGTAGCCGGATTGTAGCCCTTTTTTCTGTCTTTTCTCATTTATAGTTTGATGTAACACCACTGTAGTTAGTAATTAATGCATGTAACTCTCCCTTCCTCTATAAATAGGGTTGCATTGTTAGAAGAGGGGGACGAAACTCTGTAAGCAGAAACTCTATAAATTTCTATACATCAATAAAAGCTCCGTTGTGGACGTAGGGTCTGGTGATGTCTGGATTTGGCCAAACCACGCTAACGTGTCGTCTCCCTTTTCCTTCTTCCTCTCGATCCTTTCTCTTCTGTACTTCAAAAGTAGCATCGAGTCCCAAAACTCCTCCCTGTTGGCTGAAGTTTGAGTCCTCCATACGAATCGAATTTCATCGTCAACACAATTCAAATTGAGTTTTACCACTTGTTATGTGATTCTGATCACAAGCAACTTACGACAAGCCAAAAGGTTGCAACAACCTAGAATTCGAATCCTTTTTTGTTCAAGCTTCTTGTGATTTGAATTAAAGCTTCAAAACTCTATTGTCGCGATCCTCATCACATGAAATTCCTAGACTTATCAAAGCTTTGTAATTTTAGATGAGTAGAATTGCATTTTGTACTACTTTACTATGATCCTAATCAAAGCATTCACAATTGAATGTTGCAATTTTGATCATGATTCTGCTTAAAATTCAAAATTTAAATTCATGATTATGATCACACATTCAATTTTTACACGTAATGGCTAGTTTTCATTGTATGCTTTCATTGATTATAAATACTCATTTTCCATATTTCCCAGTAACAAACCCAAATGCTTAAGAGGCAAACATTCTCTTTTCATTTATGCTTTAACTTTTTGAGCTAGAAATGACTAATTTTATATCTGTTGAGCTTTAATTGTCAATCCAAATTGTAGAGTTCTTTATATTTTCTATCATATCTTTCAAACACTATTGGATTTCTTAAAGGTAGTCTTATGTAGCGTTAAAAGAGTGGTTAAGCTCTTTATTTTCACTTTTTAAGTGAGTGATTGAGCTTTTCGAAGGGGATTTTAATTGTGATTGAGCAATCATGTAAAAGCTTCTCTTGTGCATGTTTAAACTTAGAGACACTGATATTTTTAGTATATTCAAGCTTGGGTAAGGGCTTAGAAGTGGATATACATTTTGAAGATTGTTTTTTTCAAAGGGAACCTATAAATCTTGAGTTTGAATCTCTCTACCCTTACCTTTTTTATTTTTCCAATAATTTATTTTGTGTTATGTATTTTTTCTCTTGTTAATGAATGAGATTTTGGGATCCTCTATTTTTAATTGTTGAAATTTTTTGATTATTTTATGTCTCATTATTTATCTTTTTGCCTAGAAGTTAATCTGATTAGAAGAAGTGATTTCTATCTTTGAATGTATTCATTGATACCTTGCCTATATATAGTTAAATGAGTTGCTTTGCACATATGCTTTGATTTCTTATCTCTTATGTGGAAACATCTTCATCAAATTATCTTCGGTTTGTTTGAATTAAAACCATCCTATTGCTTTCCAATTTAAGAGATTTTCAAAAAGGACACCAAAAATTCTATAAGTTTTCAAGACACCCAATTCACCCCCTTTTGGGTGTGGGTTGCCTTGTCCTATAATTGGTATCAGAGCTTTGGGCTCTTATTTAAAGGACCTAACCATCTTAAGAAGATCCATGACAACCATTAAAGGCACCTCTATGAAAGAAAATTTTGATACCTCAAAATCTCCAATGTTTAAATATGTTGATATTTTTAAATCTATATTCTTTGATGGTTTTTATTTTAAGGTTTCGAAAGGAAAAATGGAATGCTTTTTACAAGCTCTTGATTTATATTCATGGGATATTATTGTGGATGGCTTTACTTTGAAACCAAAGAGTGAATGGGATGATGATTATAAAAGAGATTTTGCTTTGAACATTAAAGTTATGAAAATTTTGTATAGTAGTTTAAATGATGATGGTTATGCCAATGTTTTTAAATGCTCTAGTGCCAAAGAAAATTGAGACACTTTTAGTGATTTTTATTTTATTTTTTTTATTAACAAGAGTGTTTGTGTTGAGCATGCAAAGGAAAAAGAAATACAGGAAGATATGGTGAAGGAAATTCTTTAAGAGAATTTGCAAGAATGTGAAATGTGTTCTATGGCTCCTTGTGAAGAATTTTAAGGGAAAGAAAATGATGGTTTCAAAGAAGTCAATCGAGCTTCAAATGGAAGAATCAAGCTTAATGACTTAAAAAGACTTAGAGGTATATGATTTTAATCCTAATACTAGCCCTAGTTATGATGGCTCACATAACCTTAAAGAATTGCATAGTGATAGAATATCTATGGCATTTGATTATTCAATTTATTGTGACTTTCAAATTGAAAATGATTTATCCCAAGAGGATGTGGAACACTCAACTTGTACACTTTCCAAGTCTTTCAGAGAAGAAATAGATTTCATTCTTGGAAAGTTTGGAACTTGGCATGCTTAAATCAAAGTGCAATTTCTATAAAATGCCAAAGCTTTCTAATTGTGATTATCAAGAAAAATCAAATTCTAATAGGAATTCTATTATTTGCAATTATTGTGGTCATCAATGTCATATTTCTTGTTTATGCCCTATTGGAAGATAATCTTATGTAAGAAAGAAAGAAATATGGGTTTCTAAGGTTTACAAACATTTAAGTACTAATATTGAAGGATCCAAAATGAAATGGGTACCAAAAATTCCTCCTGGTACTTTAATTATGTAGAAAAATTATTGTAAAGGTGGATGATTTGGTCAAGAAAAGAAAAAAATCTTCAATAAAAGTTTTTCCAAAAGAAAAAGCTAGAAAAAGAAGGTTTCATACAACCAAGCTTCTCAAATATACATTTTTGAAGTGTCAAATCTCAAGCTACTAAAGGAGAAGCAATAGGTAAGAAAGAGTCATCCTTTCATTGCAAAGGATAAGGTATCAATTTCTCAAACCTCTTGTATTACTCTATTTAATATTCATTGAAAAAGAAGTGAAATTATTCCAAAGCATGGGCATTGCATAAAGATTGTGCTTCATCTTAATCAAAGTCATTTATGCATTTGAGATACTATCCTAAATATATGATTTAATTTGTCTTCAATTACCCTTAGCTCTTTGGTTTAATAGCTCAATTTAAGGATTTGCAATACTTGGCATATTTTTCCATGAACCTCATTGTCTATTGTTCATATATGGGAGATATGCGAATGCTTTGAAAATTGATGTACAAAATTATGATCTTTGTATTCTCTTTCTTATCTTAATCAATTTTTCTCATGAACACTTTTTATTAATATTCATTTAACCATCATGAACCAAGTCTTGGTTGGGTACCAAAGAAATTATCTAAGGTTGTTTTGTAGAAAAGAAAAGTAGTACTTCCTCTATAATAACATGAACATGGAATACAAGCTCAACTCGAGCATAGTCCTATTCAATTCTCAAAGGAATTAACTTTCATAAAGAAAAATATTAATTCAAATGTTTGATATATTCTATCATCTCTATGCAAAATATGCTTTATATCTTTTTTGAGTTTGGATAGTTAAAGTTTAAACATATCATTGCTATGATTGGCTTTTTCTTTAAACTAAAATGTCTTCTTTGAGCTAAAGAAAGGTAATTCCTTCTATCAAGCCAAATATATCACTAATTCTTCTTGAAAATGTTTATATTCCTATGTTTGAATTTTGAGTGATAATGGCTTCATGTCTTGTCAATGATCATACTTCTATTAAAAAGAACTCATTTCTTTAAAATTGAGTGTTATTGGTAAATATTTGTTTTCTTGATAGTTGGATACATCGTGGTGCTATTATACTCTTCATTTCTCAAAATATTTTATATAAGTTTTGATAATTTCATATTTTCTAAAATGAAAAGTCTTTTTCTTTAATATTTCTTTTCTAAAGAAATTAATAATTCGTGTTATTTCCAAAATAATTTTTAAAAGCATTTCTTTTATCTCTTAGCTTCAAAGTAGCTTGGTTGATGCTATAATATTTGTTACATGCTTTCCACCAACCTTAATTTTGCTCTAAGAAGTAATTGAATGTGCTTAAAGCTAACCCTTTCTTTGAAGAATCTTAATATTTGTTTTATATATCCTAATATCCAACATCTTGAGTTTTGTGCTCAAAAGTTCGCTAGAATATTTAAAATTTGTGAAAGGCTTTATAAGTTCAACCTCAAGATTGTGGAAAATTAAAGGCATTGGAAGATCAAGTCTTAACTTGAACATTTCTCAAAATGATCAATCATTAGCTTCTAATCCTTTTCTAAAGACAGACATATCAAGGAAAGCTTCTTTCTCATCAAGATCAATATCCTTTTTGCCTTACAAATGCTTGCTTCAGTCAATGAGTATCCATATCCTTATTTCTTCTTATCAATCATTAACATATATTTGATTGATCGATCTCTTTATCTAAGTTGTTCTTGGTTGGTTTAAAAAAATCATGAAAAATATATTTGATTGTGATGACAATGTGATTAATTATTGTTTTATGCCTCTTGCCAATGCACATAAGGAAGGTTAGATAATTTTAATATCTTTTTATTCCTATTGCATATCCTTTCATGATGTTTACTTGAGCTATGTTGACAAGCTACTTGGAATGTATGCAAATTTTTTTTAAAAGGAAATTTTGAAAAGAGAAATGTGTATATAAAATTATTTTAAAAAATTGTTCTTTGATCAATTTAAAATTGGTTAAAAATATTATTCCCTTTTATATTTCTCCTAAACTTCATTTCAATATTCTAGATCACAAAAATTTGAACTTTTACATATGTTGAAATCAATTTTCAACTTACTAATATAGTTACAAACATCTTGATAAAAATTGATTTGCATTTATTAGAAGAGAATTGGGCATGTTGAATCATTTGGATGATGAGCTCACTTGATATTCTTCATTTGTTTTGATTCCTAAATAATTTCAATTAAATTCTCTATTTTGATTTAATTTTTCATAAACCAATACTAATTTAGGCATCAAAGAGTGCTCCAAAATTCTTTTTTGTGGGATCATTATTTTCTTTGTTGATTCTTCATGTATTCAATCAACTTTGTGGCTTAAAGATCTGTGTTCATGGTCGGCTTTTAGGAAAGAGCTGAAAATTTGAAGTTTTGGTGAGTTCTGGTAACTTATGATCCGAATCGAGGTTTCCAGTTTATTGAATCACCTAATTCTATATACTTTTAGGTTAATTAGTTGGCTTCATGATTTTTATTGTGATTTGAATTATTCAGCCAACTTTGGCTTCATGATTTTTATTGTGAGTTGGATCAATGATGAAATTGTTTAGTCATGCCTTTGCGATCATGATTTTTAATTTGAATCGCTAATGTATGTCTAGGCTCACAAATCTAATCATAATTTTGATCATGAGCAAAGTATATAAAGCTTATACACGTTTTTCATAACAAAATCTCATTATTCTTTCAAACCATAGCTAACCTTTCTCAAACCTAACTACCTTTTCTCTAAATTTTCAACGATCAAACTTAAACTTCTCTTTTCCAAAACATTCTCCTAACTTTTCCTTCAAAACTAATTGATTAAAACCTTTAATTTTTCTAAACTTCCAAAAACCTAAAATTTTCCTAAATCACTTTTCTGTTACTTTTTTCTCAAATCATCATGACTAACCATTTCACCACTAGTTTGAAGAAAAGAAAGAAGGTCAATAGTGATAAAAGGGCATATCATATTGATGTGATTATTGAGAAGTAAAAATTCTTTCCAAATGTAGAGTCCTATGAATAGTATGCTAAATACAAAGAAAAAGCTATATCCTAATTAAATGCTAGGATAAAAGATTTCTTAAAGAGAGTCACTTAGAATTGCATGATTACTAGAGAACTATAAGCTGCTTAATTTTGTCTGTCATAGTGGCCCTTGTTACCCTAGGCTAGTTTGAATGTTATAGGTATAGCAAATGGAAAACAATATGCATTTTTGATGAGAAAAGCCATAAATTTGAATGTAAGACACTATGTAATTTGTTTTTAATGGAAGGAGGGCCTAGTTTTATTACAAGTAAAGATGTGGAAGAGTACTCAAAAGAAGAAGCCATCAAAATGTTCTTTCCTGACTCCATTCCAATTATCACGGCTAATAAACTCATGATCACTAGATTGTCTATAGAGAATTGTGTCCTTCACTACACAATTATGAAGACAATCCTACCTCACTACACTAACTCCACTGACAAAGTTAAAGATGAAATCTTTATGACGTGAGCAATGAAGAAAGGCTTGGAAATTAACATCCCATACTTCATCCTTTCTAACATGGATGTTTTCTTCAAGAAACCAAATCAAAGCTTCCTACCCTATATGATGATACTAACTAAAGTCTTTTCATATTTTTGTTTTCCTTTATCTTTGGAAAAGGAGGTTGAAAATGTGGATAGCTCTACTTTAATGAATGAGAAGACCCTACATTAGATGCAACTCAAATTTATGAATGGGAGGTGGGTGAGGCAAGATGGGTTAGCATCTGAGAGATTTGGTGGTGCTTTAGGTTCTAGTTCTGGTGATTTAGTACATTTCCAAAACGAGACTTTAACCATCTTAAGGTAGCTTTAGCTTCAACAATCACAATTTTTTGGGACTATGGAACAGTCACAACGATGAATAAATGAAAAGCTGGACTCCATTGAAATGAATATGAATACAAGGATTAGAGACCTTCATAGCCAATTGAACACTATAAAGGGACAACTCAATGAAATTCAAGATGTTGTTACTTTGGATGCTTAGGTTTTTTAGCCTAATTTCATTATAATTGTTCCCTTAGCTCTTTTCCCTAGTTATTCTTGTTTTTAGCTACTACTACATTATAACTTACTTTATTGGATATTTTATGGATATTAATTTGATTTTGATTATTTTCAATGATATTTATGTTTTTGAATATTGGCTTTATCTATTGCTTTATTCTTTTTGATATACCAAAAAGGGGAGTATTGTGTATTTTGGGGATTTGCTTGTTGCATGCCTATAAGGCAGGTTGTTATATTAAAGGGGAGCCTTGATCTTTCTTGTTAAATTATGTTATAGACTTTGAATGGATGATTGATCTCTTACTAACCCTAAAATTCTTTGTCATTAGAGAGATTGTTACTCATAGCCCTTTTTTTTTTTTAGATTGAGCAAACTTCCATTTTGATGACAATAAATGATTTTGGCTGAACTAAATTAATTTATTTTCAATGGATCTTTGTGCATGGCCTCGGGCTTCTGATCAAAGGCTTAGATTAGGCCATTTTTAGAGTAATTCTGTCAAGGTATTGGATCATTGAAATTTAGTTCATTTCTTTAAATTACCTTTGGAATGTTTACCTTAAGATTTTGCTTAAAGAGCTTCTGAAATATTTTCACCAAAAACATTTCAACTTATTCTTAAATGTTTTATCATATTCATTTAATTTGGAATCATGTTTTTGGATTGATTTATGAAGTTTAAAATGTTTAAATTGGTTGAAATGGATTTGCAAAAGTTTAATTTTCATTCTCCAAGCCTTGCAATTTGACTCAAGATTTTTTAACTATTTTCATGATTAAGCTTGCAAGAACAAGGCAAGTATTCTTACCAATGCAATTCGAATCAAGTTTTAACACTTGCTTATGTGATTCTAATCACAAGCAACTTAGGACAAGCTAAAAGTTTGCAATCACCTACAATTTGATTTGATTCAATTTTTGTTCAAGTTTCCTACCATTCACATCAAACCTTTAAAACTCTATTTTCACAATTCTAATCATGATTTTGATCATGTTTTGGGTGAGTAGAATCACATTTTGCACTACTTTACTATGATTCAAATCAAAGCTTTCACAATTGAATCTTGTGATTCTAATCACGATTATGTTTGAAATTCAAATTTTGAATTTGCAATTATACTTGTGATCATGATCGCATGTTTAATATTTATACTTAACAAGTAGTTTTCCACTAATTTCTATAAATATGTATTTCACACATTTTCTCGGCAGTAAAAAATCTAAATTCTTTAGAGGCAAACATTCTCTTTTCATTTGTACCCTTTGTCTAAATTCTTTGATATGAGCTAGAATTGATTGATTCCATATCTATTGAGCTTTAATTTGTAAATCCAAGCTATAGAATTTTTTAAATTTTCTATCATATCTTTCAAACATTATTGGATTTCCTAGGGGTAGCCATACCTAGGGTTAAAAGAGTGGTTGAGTTCTTTATTTTCTCTTTTTAAGTGAGAGGTTAAGCTTCTCAAAGAAGATTTTGATTGTGGTTGAGCAATCATTATAAAAGCTTCTCCTTGTGCCTATTTAAACTTGGAGAGACTGATATTTTTAGTAGATTTAAGCTTAGTTGAGAGCTCAAAAGTATATATACGCCTTGACGATTGTTTTTTCAAAGGAGAACTACTACAAACCTTAAGTTTGAATCTCTGTATCCTTACTCTCTTTATTTTTCTAACAATTTATTTTTGTTCTTTAAGTTTTCAAAAAGCCCACTTCACCCCCTTTTGTGTGTGGGTTGCTTTGTCCTATAGTTTCACTACAAAAAATGGCGTAATTTAGTGGCAGTTACGCAACGTATATAGTGACGGTTAGAACTGTCATTGAGTAAAATAACGGCGGTTATGGTAACCACCAGTAAATACACCTTTGAATTGACATTAGCAGTGGCTAGAAGAAATCACAGGAAATTTTATTTCAAAAAATTTTCATATTAATTTAGCAGTGGTTAATTTAACTGTTGTAATGTTTTTCAGTTATAAACCATCGCAATGTATTTGATAAAAATTCAAGTTAGCGGAAAAATTCAAGTTAGCGGCGGTTGGTTAATCGCTGCTATTTTTAAGTTCAGTTTAAAACTGTTGCTAAATTTGTGTTGTTTTTTTAAAAATTTTCAAATCATTCAATCCTTATATTTCCATTAGTTAATGACACTAATTATCCCTGCAAAATATAAAAACAAACTCATAGTACAAGAAAAATAACATTCATTCAAATATAATGAAAATGGCATTCATTTGAATAAAATATAA
>JANHAO010007218.1:0-20411 GCA_026873985.1 Saraca asoca
AGAGCTGTCAGTGAAGGTGGATGTTTGAACCGGGGTGGTTCTATTTCTATCTCTGAGCACAGGCGGCGATATGTAAGTTATTTTAGTTCATGGATAAGGGCAAAACAAAAAAAAAAAAAAAGCAGTGTTGAAGGATGATTAAGAATTTTGAAGGATTGATCAATATATTTTATTCCTTTCATTTTCTTTATTAAATCTTTCAAATAAGAGAAAATATTATACAATAAATTTTTTATTCTCTTCTATCTAAACATATTATTAAGGAAAATAATTATGATAAATCAACAGTGTAAATAGGAGGGTCAAGCCTCTCATAAGGTTGAGGGTCAAGTTCTTAATAAATTGTATTTCATTCTCTTTAAAGAATTTCTCTTAACTTCACCCCTGGTAATACACAATAAAATAATGATAGAGTTTGATCTTTAAAAAAAAAAAATATTTAAATGAAGATAATTTGAGGATAACAATAAAAAGTAAGTGTTAGTGGATAAATGAGATCAGTTCCTACATCCTCATCCCATGATGTGGGTTATTGCCAATAAACAAGAAAAGTGATAAATATTTTGTTGGGAAGCTTCCTAAAAGTTGTCTGACCTTTGTATATTAATTTTTTGTCATGATTCCGAAAAACATTTTCCAGTATCAATCAATACCTAGTTAGAAATTGTTGCCATGTAGCTAGGAATCAAAGAAGTTATCTATTTTCTTAGTCCATCTTTTAAAGGTCATAATTCGAATAAAATGTTTGTAGCCAATGAACCGATTCCAACTTTTTTTAAAAAAAAAAAAAAGTTTTCAGAACCGACCATCAATCAATGGAAACCAAAGTGAAAATATTTTTTAAGTTTTCCTAATCTTGTATTTCCACCAACTATTTTTCTTAAGTCAGAAAGAAGCCTTCCATTTTGCTATTAAAAACAGAAGGAAAATTCTAACCAAGCTCGTGCATCCTTTCACTTTTGTTCATAATTTAAATAAAGATACATTAATCCAGTGAATTGTAAGTTTCACTCCAACCGAAATTTTGTGTCAAATTAATATTAAACATACTATAAAAATTGACACTAATTAAGTTCCTAGTTGTGTTTTAATAATGAGGGACTTGATTAATTGATTAATTTATACTGAAGGTCATAAGTTTAAATCTTTTCTCGCTCAATGTATAGAAAAATTCTTTAAATTATTATAATTCATTAAAAGTTTAGGATGTATTTTTTTAATTGTAGCAATTACAATTAGAACTATAGATGTAGTTCTTTTATTATATTAGTAGATGCTAAGAATATGTGAAGAAAAGTTACAAATAAAAAAGACCGTATACAACATATTATCCTACTAACATAAGGATTTTAAGTTAGCAAGGGTTTGTTTCTAGAGAGATTTTAATATGCTTTCGAAGTGAAGACACTACAAATAAAAATGTTTAACAGCCGTGGTTATTCATGATTATTTACTGCCATTAGCGATCGTAGAACTGCCAGAAAGTATAATTAGCAGTGATTAAAAAAAAAAATCATCAGAAAATTGCCTATCTTGTTCATGTTGAAGACAGTTTAGACCAACTACTAGAGTGTCGCACCTAGATATTATTTAGTGACGAATCAAGTTATGACTGTTAACCGTCAATAGTAAAACTTTTAATAGTGATTGAAATTACCTTTATTTTTTTATAATTTTTTTAAAATTATGCTGGTTCAAACTGTTTATATATTTTTTATAAAATTTTCTTTTGTAAAAATTGCAGCGATTCAAACTGCTTCTAATTTTTTTAATAAAATTTTGTTTTTAAAAATTATGACGATTTAGAATCATGAATATATGTATTTTTTAACAAACACAATTTTAAATATGTTGATAGTTCATAACCACCTCTAATTTTTATTTTAATTTATTTAGAAATTGCGGCAGTTTGTAATTGTCCCTGTATCTTGTGTGTGTATGCTTTAATTTTTCATATAAACCCATTCCTTTTAATTAGTTCTGTAAACTTAAATGAAAATCAATGTACTAATAAATCTCTATAATAATTAAAACACATTTCATTAAATTTAAAGGTTAAAATGTAATTTGTCTTACACATCATAGATGAAAGAAATATTCAAAGGTTCCAATAACTATAAAATTTTATATATATATGTATATATATGAAAAATAATAATAATAATAATAACAAGATTATAAAATCTAAAGAGATCAGGCATGATCAAAGGCATCCTTGTCATTATTGCTATCTCCCAAAGATCTTCTTGTATGCATAGATGAATTTTGGTCCTAGGAAAATTACACATTGATTTGATCAGCACGATCCTATGAAAAACATAAACTCAAATTAATACTATCTATAATTCATACAACAAGCGCAATGAATTGAACTACATAACCAATCTGATATCAAGAATCAAATAAGACTAAGTTAGAAAAGGAAGCATGAGAAAGGTCATCAGATCAAGAAGCTCCAAAGCAACTAATTGATATAGACATGCTTCATAATATTAAAACTAATATAACTATGAAGAATTATTAGGGCAAAACTCTGTACATTTTACTTTGAATCAAAACGGGAATTTCTAATTAATTCATTTTGCTTCTGGTAACTATTCATCTCAATAATAACATGAATTAAGAAAAGAGTTATTGGTTTCATTTAATTATACTTAAAGTAGTTGACATTTTTACCCTTTTCGTTAATACAAAGAGGTGAGACGCAATAGAAGAATAGAAAATGTAAATTATAAGAACTCAAAAATCCAACCTCACAACATACACTAAAATTTTAAGATCAATGTTGATATATTTATAGTAAATTGCTCTAGATTAATCAATAATTAAGAGATTATTATTATCTATACTTTTCCATTATTCTGTTAAGCTCAATTTAATAGAAATGGTTACAAACAGTTGCGGATTCACTCTGTAATGCTTCTTGGTAAATTGACATATCATGAGAATTTATTAATAAGAAAAAACCATAAGTAAGAGCAAAAAGGCACATAAAAAACTTCCTATCCAAATTACACATTCTAGTTCTAGATAGCCATAAACTTTGAACCTTTAAGCAAAAAATAAAGTTTAGCAATGGAAGGAACTCTTCAATTCATTACATCCAAAGTTTCAATACAAACAATCTTTCACCCTATATGATAATCCTACAATGTAACTCATAAATGTCACTAGAGCACAAGAAGTAAATAGGCAGTATACTGATACTTATAATTATCACCAACCCTAGTCACACAACTCAAGCATTGAAGATACTTATAAAAAGCATTGAAGATACTTATAAAATAGTCGCAATGCTATAAAATGGCCCAAAACCAATAAAACTAGCATAAAGAAACCAATTCATGGAATCAACCTTTAAGCATATATTTGCTAAAAGTTATCTTACATCAACAAGCCTCCATGCCACTAAAGGTAGATTATATTTATATGAATACAAATAATATTGTAAAAATACAAATTAAAAGTGAGCTTTGTAAATGTTGGATTTACACACTTTAGTCCAAAGAGCGAAAATTCAATTCCAAATTAGCCCTGCACCTTACAAAATATTAGGCTTTTCAATAAATTAGTTCATCCTAAAAAAAAAAAATTTGGTTTTTCCATTTACATGAGTATTCAAGAGTAGTTTTGAATCCTTTTAATTTATAGCTCTACAAATTTTATGTTTGGATATAGTGACACACATTTGCTCCTTTTTACATAGAATTATCTTGGCAAGTGTCACCTATAGATAGTGTCACTTATCTTGACAAGTGGTGAATTTTCAGTTTGGAGTCTAAATCAACTAGGAAAATGTGATAGAAACAAATACAATCAATTGCTATACATAATAGCAGATTCCTTATTCCAATTTAGAGCCGAAATCATCTACTTGCCTTTCATTCTCATACATCAAAGTAATAATCAAGTAGAGAAACACAATAAAAAACACACAAAACCATAACATATTTTAAATCATACTAGAAATTTACCTATTGAGTTGTAGTTGCATTGTTGGCATTATGTGGTGGAATGCACCCCCTCATCTCCTCAATGTAGTTCATTATGGCATGCACTTGTTCTTATGTTTCAGCCAACTTATCCTTAGTTTGATGGAGCTTCTCTTTGATTTTGTTGAGCTTTGATTTTACGCTTTTATTGACGTCGAAATTTGGCTCGTGCGGAGAGTTCTAGATTTTGGCGAATGGGAAGAGTTCGGGGAACCCAATACTATTGCCGAAGTGCAGAAAGAAATTGGCCAAGAGGAAGAAGGGAAGGGAGACACAGTGTTTTAACATGGTTTGGCTAAATCCGGGCAACATCAGACCCTATGTCTAAGGCAGAAATTTTATTTGTATTTGGAACTGTTGTACAAAATGTATTTGTTTCAGGGGCCTCTCTTTTCCTCTTTACAATATCATCCTATTTATAGAGAAAGGAGGAGTTACATGCATTAATTACAAGTTATAGTTGTGTTATATCAAGGTATAAATAGAAAAGATAGTAGAAGACTACAATTCGACTGTTGCAAAATGTAGGCCACGAGGTGGGCCCCTTTGGTCGATTATGGACTTGCACCCATCTGCACCTGCGACCTGGCTGATTCTGTCTGGCGAGGTGCTTGGTCATTGCGAGCGGGGATTCCTTTACCCGGGGTGGTATGTTAAAGCTACTATGACGAGTTCAATGCTACCAGAACGAGGTAACGAGCTCGGGCAGGATGGTTGACTAGCTGATGAGTTGGTCTCATGATCACCTTGCTGTGTCACTGTCCGTCAGCGGGCGAGGTGAAGCTTACTTCGCAGGATGGTATTGAAAAGACTTCGCCGTGCCGCCTTCTGATGGAGGGCAAAGTGAAGATCACTGGGCACTTTTGGTGAGGCGGAGAGCTTAGCCTTCGCAGTGCTCAGGGACTTGTTTTCTTGAAGCTAATACTTACCCACAACATAAGCCCCCCAACTCTCGATTTGCTTTGCGGACTGGGAGTTGTAAGCTTTCCAAGACTTAATTCGTATCTTCAGTCAATGTCCTCCCTTAACCGAAGGGTCATGTCAAATGTCTTTCTGCTCTACTTTAGGCCATGCTTTCTTCTGTTTGCCATTCTTGGCCGTTAGCATGTCATTGTCGCTCGTTCCAGGCAGTTGAATGAAGATCAGGTCAAATGTCTTCTGGATTCTTCAAAGGGCCACGCGGGTCTTTTTATAGCCTGGGGCATTTTACCTTCCATCCCAGAGAAGTTCAATGGAGGAGACTGATGAGCCTCCTGCGTTTTGGTGCCTTGGCTTCCGACAAAGCTTGATGAGATATGGATGGCCCGTTGCAGAGTGTTGAGAGACATGGATAGCCTATTGCACATGGCTCTATCACAGGATCCACCTGGCGGGCTCCCAGGGGATCTTATGTCAATCCTGGGTTATTTCTCCTCGGTGTTGCTTATGGTGCTACTGCCTGGCTAGCCGACTTTTTATGACCTTTTGATTTACGCTGGGTCTAGCTCAGGGGGACACGCCAGAGGAAAATAAGCAGGAGCAGCTGGGGGCTGCCATCCTTCTCTCAGGCAAGAGCTCACTGCTTGGTAGCCAGCCTTTTGCCTTTCTTGCAGGAATGGTAGTATCGGGCCTTTGAGCTTCTTGCCTTTGTTTTTGTATTTCTTCTTCTTTTGATGTAACTTTGCCTCATTGAACGAGGTCTTTTTGCTGTATGAGCTTTTCTTTCTCCAAACATTGTATTGGATGCTTTGCGCAATGCGATATGTAAATTTCTGATGATCAATAAAATGCTTTTTTGGCCAATTGGCCGTGCTTTACTCTTCTATTTACTCAATCCATTGTGAGTGAGAGTGGGCCGCAGATGAGCCATGGGCGATGAGAGTTACAACGATTTTGTTATGGTGAGGTGAAAATCGTTTGTCAAAGTTTTGCTTTGCTGTAGCGAGGTAAAAACTATTCATTGTAGCGAGACTGCAGGGTAATCTATAGTGACGTGAAAATCATTCGCTGTAGCGAAATTGCAAGGTAATGCTATAGCGAGGTGAAAACCATTCGCTGTAGTGAGACTACAAGGTAATGCTGTAGTGAGGTGAGGCGAGACTACAAGGACAGAGTGAAAAACTCTTTGTCTAGATAATGCTTAGCCAGTCGGTAGCTTACATTGGTTTAGCCTATAATAGTTTATACAACTTATCGCCATTGATGGCAAGTGTAAGTTATAGGATTAGAATATGATTCTAATGGATAGCTCAGGCTCCTGAGTGGTAACTCACTGAGCCTGTTGAGCGCGCTGTCTGGGTGGCCTTACCACGTAATCTTGTAATCGACCTCTTTGGATGAGGTTTTCTATGGCATATTTTAGTGCTCAGCACTCTGAGGTGGTGTGCCCAGCCTCATTATGGTAAGCGCAGAATCTACTTAAATCTCTGGACTTGGCAGTGACTCTCATCGGTCTAGGCCTTCCGAAGTCCTCATTGTGTCTGATAGGATGCTATAGCTCTCGAAGCGACCTCTAGGTCGTTGAGATATCACCTTTTTTGTGAGATGGGGAGTGGGCTCATCGTGGCTCTTGCTTCCCCTCCTTTTGCTCGTGGTGGGACCATTATGGCCCGCTTTATGCTTAGGTTCCTCCATTCCAAAGGTTTCTTCCTATCTGATTTGCTTAGTGGCTTGCTCGTAAAATTTAGTGAGGTCTTTAGCCTGGGACTTGTAGAGGTTCTTGTACAGCTTTCCATCTTTGTAAAGTCCTGCTAAGATTGCCGTTAAGATGCTTTCCTCTGAAGGGCTCTCCACAGAGTTAGCCTCGTGCCTAAACCAGGCTTTATAATCTTTGAGCGGCTCATTCTTGCATTGGAAAACCATTACGAGATGGCAAGGAGGTGCAAATTGTTTCTTTAGTGCTCAATACTAATCGATGAATTTCCTTTGGCATTCTTCCTAACTGTCGATACTACTAGTCGGGAGGCATCTGAACCATGCCTGAGATAATCCCCCTAATGTGGTGGGAAAGATGCGACACTTCACTAGGGGATCAGCTGTCTGGAGGCCCATTTGAGTGTTGAACACGTCCAGGTGATTGCTCGGGTTGCTGTTCCCATCATACAGTGAGATCGCGGGCACTTTGAGTTTCTGTGGCAGAGGTCACACCTTGCTCTACACAGAAAATGGAAAGCTTTCCTTGTGGCAAGGTTGGTGGCATTAAGATGGTGGGCGTTCATCTAGCCATTCGAGCCTGCAAAAGATTTCCTCCATTGTCTGGTTGTGCACCTTAGACCGATGGGTGGAGCTTCCTGCTTGCTGCGAGGCCCCTAGTTATTGACTGTCATGATCTTCATGAGTTTCCTTCTGAGTCTCTTTTTGAAGCTATTGGAGTTGTACCATGATTTTCTCTTGTCTTTGTGTGCTCTGAACTTGGGCCTGTACCAGTGCTTTGACAATTTCAGTGAGTTCTCTTATCATGTTTCAAGTGTCGAACGGGGCTGGTCAAGCATTTGTGCCTCTTAGTTTCAGGAGTAGTAGTAAACTATGAGCGAGCCCCCGTAATAGGAGTGTTCGTTGGTTAAGGTGCCGGAGTGGTCGAGCTCCGAGTAGTTCCTCCTCTGGCCATGGTGGAACTGCAATGGAAACTTCAAAGAGCAGATGGATCCCCACAGATGGCATCAAGATGTTAACGTCAAAATTTGGCTCGTGTGGAGAGCTCCAGATTCTGGCCAACGGGAGGAGTTCGGGAACCCAATACTACTGCCGAAGTGCAGAAAGAAATGGGCCAAGAGGAAACAGGGAAGGGAGACACAGTGTTTTAATGTGGTTCGGCTAAATCTGGGTAGCACCGGACCCTACGTCCATGGCAAAAATTTTATTGGTATTAGGAACTGTTGTACAAAATGTATTCATTTCAAGGGCCTCTCTTTTCCTCTTTACAATATCATCCTATTTATAGAGGAAGGAGGAGTTACATGCATTAATTACAAGTTACAGTTGTGTTACATTAAGGTATAAATGGGAAAGACAATAGAAGACTACAATTCGACTATTGTAGAATGTAGGCCGCAGGGTGGGCTCCCTTGGTCAGCTGTGGACTTACACCTGTCTGCACCTGTGACCTGATCGATTCTATCTGGCGAGGTGCTTGGTCATCCCAAGTGGGGATTGCTTTCCCCGGGGTGGTATGTGAGAGCTACTGTGACAAGTTCAGTGCTGTTGGAATGAGGTAGTGAGCTCGGGCAGGATGGTCAACTAGCTGACGAGTCGGTCTCATGATCACCTTGCTACGTCGCTGTCCATCAATGGGTGAGGTGAAGCTTACTTCATAGGATCGTATTGAAAAGACTTCGCTATGCCACTTTTTGACGGAAGGCGAAGCGAAGATCACTGGGCACTTTTGGCGAGGAGGAGAGGTCAACCTTTGCAGTTCTCGGGGACTTATTTTCTTGAAATCGATACTTACCCACAACAACTTTCAAGCTTTTCTTGAATCAATAAATAAGTACTAAGGGAATTGTTGGAGTGAATTCTACCAAATCATTAAGAACTAGTCCCAAACATGCTTGTTGGGTAAACACTAATGCTTAGACCATGCACATGGCCTAGATGCTCCTTCCCAAACATTTTTTCGAAAACATCATCTAAAGATAGTACTAAATGCTAGGATTGATCCTCTTAGCTTAAAGCCATATGTAGTTTCTACTACGTAAATGAAAAATGTATTAAGATGTGAACTAATTAATATTACGAAAGTTATAAGACTTATAGTTGAATCCTCACCCTTATGATCCTTGCTTCATCACTTACATATGAACCATTGTTCTTCTGATGTACAATATCCCACAACTTTGCTTGATGAACTAGACGCTCACTATCCTTTTCTTGTCACTTCAACATAAGTGTTTAATTTGAATGAATCCAGATGAGTACAATTTAATTTACTAAAAGATACAAGTTATACTGCCATCTCATTCCTTTTTTAAGGTTTGGAAAGAAAAAATGGAGTGCTTTTTTATAAGCTCTTGATTCATATTCAAGGCATATCATTGTGGATGGTTTTACATTTGAACCAAGGAGTGAATGGGATGATGATTATAGAATGGATTTTGTTTTGAACATTAAAGTTATAAAAATTTTGTAAACTAGTTTGAATGAGAATGCTTATGCCAAAGTTTCTAAATGCTTTAGTGCCAAAGAAATTTGGGACACTCTTAGTGCTTTTTATCTTGATAATTATTTTTCTATTGATAAGAGTGTTTGTGATGAGTATGAAAAGGAAAAGGAAATAAAGAAAGATATTATCAAGGAAAAATTTTAAGAGGATTTGCAAGAATGTGAAATGTGTTCCATGCCTGCAAATGAATATTTTCAAGACAAAGAAAATGATGGTTCCAAAGAAGACAAAGTCAAGTTTTAAATGGAAGAATTAGGCTCTGTGACTTAAAAGGACTTGCAGACAAATGATTCTAATCCTAATACTAGTCCTTGTTATGATGACTTGCAAACACTCAATGAATTGCATAATTATAGAATATTTGTGACATTTGAATGTTCAACTTCTTATGACTTCCAAGTTGAAAATGATTTATGCCTAGAGGATATTGAACACTTCACTTTTACACTTTCCAAGTCTTTAAGAGAAGTTATATATTTTACTCTTGGAAAGTCTAGAAAGCTTGTTCACAAGTTTGAATCAAAGTGTAGTTTCTACAAAGTGTCAAAGTTTGTGTTTTTCATGAAAAATCAACTTATTGTAAGAATTCTATTATTTGCAATTGTTTGAGATCCCAAAAAATATTAGTAATGAAAATGATATTGCCCTTTTTACATTTATAAAATATGTATACTCTTTTTGAAGTGAGATTAGATTCTTGTTTCATCAGGTTTTTCAAAAAGATTCTATTGGATGATTAAGAAAATATTGAGATCATTGATTTAATATTGGAATTCAATTACAGATCATTCACTTTAAATCAGTTTCTATTTAAAATAAAAAATGCAATAATATAGTATTATAGCAAAACATTAGAAATGTTGTGCAGCAGAATATCAAAAATGACAAAATACCAAAATGCAAAAAGATAAACAAGAATTCCAGAATTTTTAAAGTGGTTTAATTTAAATTGAAGCTGCAGTTTAATTCTACATCTACTGGATCAATTCTTAATAAGATGACCTCTCTTATAACTACAACAAGATTTTAATTGGGCCCTTGAATAGCTAGTTTATAACAAGATTTACACTGGGCTCTTGCAAAACTTATAGATACAATTGACCCTACACCTTCAGCTTAATTGTAATTAACCTTACAACTAATGAAGATACAAGGGAAGATCAACCTCTTTCTTGTATCTCTAATTCCTATCAACTTAGAAATTGCAAAATTAAAATCAATGCCAGGTAAGAAAATACAATACCAACAATTGAGATGAAAAACTCAATTAATCAATTGTGTTCTTCACATATTTGATCTGAGATAGTAAATCAAACATGAATTGAAGAGATAGAATTTAGATAAGATGAAGCTTAGAAACTCTCTTTGTTTTCGCCTTCTAAAAATGTGAGAAACTAAAAAATTGTGTTGTGTTGAAATGAGGTGAAAGGCTATTTATAGCTACTATAACCGACTTTTGCAAAATAACTAATTTTTAAGTCTTGAATCGATTCACAAATCAATTTGTAGCAGTTATAACTAACTAATTGATTAGTGAATTGATTTGTCTATGGATATCATAATGTATGTTCATGGTTGAATTGATTTAGCCTTTAGTGTAAAAAGTTATGAATTAATTACTCAATTGAATCAAGCTTTCTGTGAATCGATTACCTAATCGATTCAGGTAGTTTCCCAAAACTTTGATAAAAGAAATTTTCAAAACAATTGTTCATGAATTGATTGTTTAATCAATTCAAGTACATTGCATAAGATTTCTTGTATGAATCGATTTACACAATAAAAAATAATTTTTATAAAAATTTAACTTGTAAAAATATATTAAAAACATAGTTAGAAAATATTTGTTTTAAGCTCATTTTATTTGATTTATTTTCACCTCAGTTTAGCTATTTTTAGAAATTTATTTGGATAAAAAACTGGTTAGAACACATTTATAAAAGATCCTAGAAAAATCAATAAACACTAAAACTAGAGTTGGATCTCTTGAAATCTTGAATATCACTTGATCAACTTTAAGTCTACAAAATGAACAAACACTTAAAGTATATAGTTAGATCATAACATCAAATAAATTTATTTTTTAGCATCAAAACTAAAGAAGATATGATAGTAATGGTAACAATCTCCCCCCTTTTTGATGGTGATAAATAATTTTAGATAAACATCAAAATATGCATATAATGAAAATTTTAAATGAGAGTTTTTATTTTATTCTCCCTTATTTATTTTCCTAATCTAAAATCCCATCCTTCTCCTGTTCAAATCTTTTCTAAAATCTCATTTTCCCCCTTTTGACTTATCAAAAAGTAATAGTGCCTTATTATAACAAGGTTTAAAATTCAGATAACATAATAGGGGTAAATGGATTAAAGGATAGTTATTAACTTCATTATGATACTAATCTCCACCTGAAGTAGTGATTCTATTTAATTTTTTAACTTATTGCATAGATCATTTTATTTTTGCATATTTCAAGTCATGAATTGATTCTTGAATCGATTCAGGGAGTTTAAATAATAGTTTCAAAAATTTTGGAACAATTACCAGAGGTTTGAAAATCTTGATGAATCGATTTGATCTGGATCAAATCGATTTAGGAATCAATTTGGACAGGGTTGAATCGATTTTGGAATCAATTTGTTTAGTTTGATAAAAAAATTTCAAGGTTTCAAATCTTCCCAAAGAATTGAAAAATGTTCTGAATCAGTTTGTGAATCAATTCATAGTGTAAAATTTTGAGTTGTGAATCGATTCAAAAACTCTAAGAAAACCTAGAAAAAAAATTGAATTGATTCTAGATTCGATTCAAAGAGTCCTAAAATCAATTCTTAAGCAATTTTGTTTCAAAGTTCTTGACAATTGATATATTCATCAACAACAGTCAATTGGACATGATTTTTACCTTAGAGTTCATATTGTGCACCTACAAAACAAACTTAGAGAAAGCTCCAATACCTAAGTAAGTATATACAAGACACAAATCAAATAAGAATGATCAAATACAAAACTTAAAATAAAAAAATACTACAAGTTGGTCATTTTAGATCATTTGAGATCATTTTCTAAGGGGTCTAGCATCCCTAATTCTTTTTCAATGAACACAAATCATTTTTCATCCAAAGGTTTTGTAAAAATATCTGCTAGTTGAAATTTAGTTTGTACAAATTCAATAGAGATGCCACCTCTTTGAACATGATCCCTAATAAAATGATGTTTAATTTGAATGTGTTTTGTTTTAGAATGCATGATAGGATTCTTAGTTAGGTTAATAGCACTAGTGTTATCACACATTATAGGAATCTTATCAATTTCCAAGTCATAGTCTGAAGGTTGTTGCTTCATCTAAAGGATTTGAATGCAACAAATCCCAACTACAATGTATTCTACTTCAACAATTGATAGTGCAACATTGTTTCACTTTTTGCAGGACTAAAAGACTAGAGAGTAACCAATAAATTGGCACGCTCTACTAGTGCTCTTTCTATCAGTCCTATTGCCTACATAGTCTGCATTTGAATAACCTATAAGATTATAAGAATTAGATTTTGGATAACATAAACCTAGGTGATTGGTTTGTAATAGATATCAAAAAATCCTTTTCACAGCTGGAAAATATGATTCTTTTGGCTATGTTTGATATCTAGCATAGAGACAAACACTAAGTGCAATATTAGGTCTACTCATAGTCAAATACAGTAAGCTCCCTATCATACCTCTAAATAAATTAGGGTCAATAGATTTACCTTTTACATCATAATCTAGTTTAAGAGATGGACTCAAAAGAGTTCCATTAGATTTATAGCTATCAAACTCGAATCTTTTTAACAACTCCACTATGTACTTTATTTGACTTAGGAATGTTCCATTTGTATATTTCTTGATTTGTAGTCCAATAAAGACTATTAACTCTTCCATCATAAACATTTCAAACTCACTATGCATTAACTCAAAAATTTCTCTCTTGTTATTTGTGTGAGAGATATAAATTGATCCTTGTTTCCTCTTATATAGCATGAACATCCACTATCCAAGAACCATAGATTACTCTTATGTCTCTCACATACCTACAAATCATCAATTACACTTGCAGTTGTGGTACCCAGAAAGTCTTGGGTCCAAATATGTTAGCAGACAACACAAAGTTTCTGATAGAGGCAAGTGTTTTTGGTATCCAAACCAATTTCTCATTAGGTTTCAGCTCTTATGTACCATTTCTAGAAGGACAATGCTTAATATGATGTCCTTTTTGATTGCAATAAAAGCATGTAATATGACTGAATTTTCTATTAAACTTAACAGTTTTAGAACTTTTCTTTGATTTCCTCTTGGTTTGCTATCTAAATCCACCAAATTTGTTTTGAAAACCAATTTGATTTTGTAGCATATCATTCAGTCTCATTTTTCTATTTACAAAACCACATAAAGCCTTGGTCAATGTGTCTATCTTAGATTTGTAAATTTCACATTGATCACAAGCTTTATTTTCACTCAAAACTTTTTCAACTAAATCATACAAATCATTTTTCTCTTTTTCAATCTATTGAATTTTTTCAAGTAAAGCTTCTTTTTTCTACTCTAGCATGTTTTAAATCTTTCTTAGCCTTTTTCAAAACATCATACAAATCATTAGTTTCATCCTCATTAGAAGAATTAGATTCATAAAAACTAGAATTGTCATCAATAGAGTTAATACCATTTCTAGAGTTAAAGAAGGATTAGCTTTTAGATGCCTCATTATCGTCATCAATTTTGGCCATGAGGCAAAGGAGTGCCTCTTCCTCAATTTCTTCTTCTTCTTCTTCTCCAGATTCAGCTCTTTCATCATCCAAAAATGCTAGGTTGCCTTTCTTGAATGTTAGCTTTCTCTTCTTTCTCTCATTCTTAAGCTGTCCCTTCAGGAATATTAGACAATCTAGCTTAAAATGTTCTGGCTTTTTGCATTAAAAACAAGTAGAAGTGTATGAAGAACTTTCTTGCTCATTCTTGTTTTGATTCCTCCCTTGTGCAACAGGTTTCCTCTTTTCCTTATTCCTCTTTTCTTTTAAGAGTTGTTACAACTTTTTGCTCCCGAGTGCCATTTGGTCTTTCTCATCAACTTCTTAATCAGAATTAGATTCTTCATTATCACTTTCAAATGATTTTGCAGCCTTAAGTGCAAGATTTCTTTTCTTTTTGTCATCTCTATTTTTCTCATATCTCTTCAGCCCTAATTCGTGCTTTTCTAGATTACCATAAAGCTCCTGAATTGTTGGCATCCCCTTGTTTAATGATTCCTTTATGGCAGTCACCTTTGTTTGGCATTCTTCAGTAAGAGATCTCAAAACTTTGTGCACTAAATCTACATTTTCAAAGGTTTTTTCAAGAAACATCAAATGGTTAGTGATAGCAGTAAATCTTTCGACAAGGTGTCTAATTGATTCACCCTTTTCCATTCTAAATATTTCACATTTAATACTAACACATGTACTTTAGATTCTCTAACCTGAGTTATACCTACATGTGCTACTTTTGAAGTGTCCCAAATGTGTTTAGCAGTAGTGCAATTGGAAATCCTTTCATATTCATTAGGGGAAAGTGAGTTGGAGATAATCCATTTAACTTTAGAGGCAAGAAGGTACTTCTTTCTTTCTTCCTCTGTCCATAAAGATTTAGGCTTAGGTTTTACAGCTCCATTTATCAATGTTTGAGTTCGATCATAACCATCCTTTGTAAGTTCCCACATGTCTATATCAGTGGCTTTAATAAAGTCTCTAATTTTCTATTTCCAATAGGTGTAGTGATGTTGATTAAAACTAGGTGGCATGTTCAAAGGTGGACATTCAAGTAGCATTATAAAGCTAGAATCCGTTTTGTTTAGAAAATAAAGAGTATTAAGAGCCAAAGCTCTTATACCACCTGAGGATCCTAAAAAATATTAGTAATGAAAATGATTTTGCCTTTTTTACGTTTGTAAAATATGCATACTCTTTTTGAAGTGAGATTGGATTCTTATTTCACAAGGTTTTCCAAAAGGATTCTATTGGATGATTAAGAAAATATTGAGATCACTAATTTAATTTGGAATTCAATTATAGATTATTCACTTTAAATCAGTTGTGGTTTAAAATAAAAAATGCAATAATATAGTATTATAGAAAAACATCAAAAATGCTATGTAGTAAAATGTCAGAAATGATAGGACACCAAAATGTTGAAAGATAAACAAGAAGGCCAGAATTTTTAAAGTGGCTTAACTTAAACTAAAACCATAGTTTAAGTCTACATCCACTGGATCAATCCTTAGTTGTATGATCTCTTTTATTAATTACAACAGGATTTTAACTGGGCTCCTGAATAACCAATTTACAACAAGATTTACATTGGGTTCTTATAAAACCTATAAATTCAATTGACACTACACCTTTAGCTTAATTGTAAACAACCTTACAAATAATGAAGATGTAAGGGCAGATTAACCACTTCTTTATGTCTCTAATTCCTATCAACCTAGAAATTGTGAAAGTAAAATCAAGACTAGGTAAGAAAATACAATACCAACAATTGAGATGAAAATCTCAATTAATCAGTTGTGTTCTTCATAAATTTGATCCAAGATAGTAAATCAAATATGAATTGAAGAGATGGAATTAGATCAGATAAAACTTAGAAATTCTCTGTTTTCATGCTTTGAAAATGTGAGAAACTAAAAAACTATGTTGTGTTGAAATGAGGTGAAAGGCTATTTATAGTTGTTGTAATCGACTTTTAAAAATAACTAATTTTTAAGTCTTGAATTGATTCATAGTGGTTATAACTAACTAATCGATTCATGAATCAATTTAGCTTTTAGTGTAAAAAGTTATGAATTGATTACTCAATCGAATCAAGCTTTCTGTGAAGCAATTACCTAATCAATTTAGGTAGTTTTCCAAAAATTTGGTAAAACAAATTTTCAAAATAATTGTTTATGAACTGATTGCCTAATCAATTCAAGTATATTTCACAAGATTTCTTCTATGAATCAATTCGTGAATTAATTCACAAAGTAAAAAATAATTTTTATAAAAATTTAACTTGTGAAAATGTATTGAAAATATAATTAGAAAATATTTGTTTTAAGTTTATATCATTTAATTTATTTCTACCTTAGTTTAGCTATTTTTAGAAATTTATTTGGACAAAAAACTAATTAGAACACACTTAAAAAAGATCCTAGAAGAAATCAACAAACATTAAGACTAGGGCTAGATGTCTTGAAATCTTGAATATCACTTGATCAACTTTATGTCTACAAAATGAACCAACACTTAAAGCACATAGTTAGATCATGACATCAATTAAAATTTTTGTTTTAACATCAAAACTGAAGAAGACATGATAACAAGGCTAACATTATTATGGTCATTAAGGTAATATTTCTCACTTATGTCCTATTAGAAGAAACTCTTATGTGAGAAAGAAAGAAATTTAGGTTTTTAAGGTTTCCAAATGTTTGAGTACTAATATTGAAGAACCTAAAATGAAGTGGGTACCAAAGTCTTCCTATTATCTTAATTATGCAGAAAAATTCTTACAAAGGTGGAGAATTTGGTCAACAAAGGAAGAGATCTACAATAAACTCTTTTCCAAAAGAAAATGGTATAAAAGAAGGATTAATACAATTAAAGCTTCTCAAACATACATTTTTGAAGTGTTAAAGTTCAAACCGCTAAAGGAGGGGCAATATGTAAGACTAGGTCATCCTTTCATTGCAAAGGATAAGGCATCAAATTCTCAAACCTCTTCAGTTATTTTATTTGATATTCATTGAAAAAGGGGTAAAATAGTTTCATAGCATGAGCATTGCATGAAGATTGTGCTTCAACTTGATCAAAATCATATATGTATATGAAATATTAACTTGAACACATGACTTACTTTGTCTTCACATACCCTTAGCTTTTTCATGTTTTAGTCTAATATAAGGGTTTGCAATGCTTGTCATATGTTTCCTTGAATCTCATGCTCTATTTCATATATAGGAAATATATGCAAATGCTATGAAAATTGATTTCCAAGAATATGATTCTTTGTAGTCACTTTCTTACCTTGATCAATCTTTCTCATGAGCACTTTATATTGATATTCATTTAACTATCATGGAACCAAGTCTTGGATGGGTACCATAGAAGTTGTTTAGATTTGTTTTCATAGGAAAGAAAGGTATTACTCCCTCAAGCTTAGTATGGAAATGGAAGACATGTTCAACTTGAGGATAATGCAAATCAACTCCAAAGGAGTTAACTTGCATAAAGAGGAATGTTAATTCAAATGTCTAGCATACTTTGTCCTCTCTCTATGCTTAATATGCTTCATATCTTTCTTGAGTTTAGATAGTTAAATATTAAACCTCTCATTATTATGATTGGTTTTATCTTTAAAATGATATGTTCTTTTTGTGCTAAAGAAAGGTAATTACTCCTATCAAGGCAAATATGTCACCAATGCTTCATGAAAGTGTTTATGTTCTTATGTTTGAATTTTGAAAGATAATGACTCTATGGTTTTTTCAATGATCATACTTATATTAAAAGGAGCTCATTTCTTTAAAATTAGGTGTTATTAGTGAATATTTGTTTTCTTGATGAATGGGTATACCTTTTTGCTCTTATACTCTTGGTTCTTCGAAATATTTTATGTAAGTTTTGATAATTTAATGTTTTCAAAAATCATAAATCTTGTTCTTTAAAGGTTTTTTTTGTTCAATAATTCTTGTTGCTTTCAAAATAATTCTAATAAGCATTTTTTTTTCTCCTAGTTTCAAAGTTGTGTGGTTAATGCTATAATACTTGCTACATACTTTCTATTAACCTTGAATATGTTCCAAGAAATGCTTGAATGGTGCTTAAAGCTAACCCCTTCCTCAAACAATCTTTAGAATTTTTTTTATATATGTTAATATCCAATCTTGAGTTCTATACTCAAAAGTTTGTTAGAATCTTTTGTGATTTGTGAAAGAATTCATAAGTTCAACTTCAAGATTGTGAAAAATTAAAGGAGTCAGAAGGTCAAGTTTTGACCTGAAGATTTCTTAATATGATAAATCATTAGCTTCCAATCCTCTTCCAAAGACAAACACATCAAGGAAAGCTTCTTTTTCATCAAGATCAATAAGGTTTTTACCTCACAAGTGATGAGAATTGAATAGGAAGATGACTATAACCAAGAAGCTCCACATATTATTTCATTCAATGAGTATCTCTATCCTTACTTCTTCTTATGAATCATTAAAAAATCATTTCATGTTTGTTATGATGTCAATGTGCTTAATTATTGTTTTATACCTCTTATTATTGTACATAGGGAAAGCTTGATCTTTTTAATATCTTTTTATCCTTATTAGATATCCTTTGATGATGCTTGCTTGAGTTATGATTCCTAGTTACTTGGAACACATGCCAATTTTTTTCATAAAGGTAACTTTCAAAGAAGATATGCATATATAATTTTTTTTTCAAATAATTGTACTTTGATCATTTCAAAATTAGTTAAAAAAAAAACCTCATGGATTTCAAATTGCTTAAATGTTTTATTTGAAGTCAGTTGAAAATAATATTCCCTTCCATATTTCTCCTAAACTTCTTTTCAATATTTTAGATCACAAAATTTTTGCTTTTATAAATTGTTCATGAAAGTGGGAGACATTACGCTTGAATTTGTTCATGTCGATTATCAGCTTGCTAAAGTTTTTACAAAACCTCCATTTGATTATTAGGAAAGAACTGGGCATGTGGAATCCTTTGAAAAATGAGCTTGCTTGATTTCATTCTCTTTCTTTGTTTTGGTTCCCAAGTGATTTCAATTAATCTCTTTTTTATGTTAATTTGTTTAAATCAATACTAACTTAGACATAAGAGAGTTCCCTAATTCATTTTTTTCTCTACTGACTCTTCATGTTGTTCAATTATCTATGTGGTTTAAGGATCAGTGTCCATGTTTTTTTCTAGGGAAATGCTAAAAATTTGAAGTTTTGGCAAATTCTTGTGGCTTGTAATTTGAATCAAAATTTCCAATTCATTATGATTTGAATAAGAAATTTTTGCACTCTTTTGGGTTGCTCAGCTTGGTGGATGATTCTAATCCCAATTCAAATTGGTTACCCAACTCTGGCTTTATAATTCTGATTGTGATTCTAATCAATGTTGAGATTGTTCAATGATGCATTCATGATCCGAATCACTCATGCATTTCTGGGCTCACAATTTCGATCATGATTCAGACTTGTTCTTCACTTTCTTCCCAAACCTTACCACCTTCTCTCTAAATTTTCATCAAATTTTCACCAATTAAGCTCAAATACTTTTCACTAAAACATTTTCCAACCTTTTTCTTTCAATTCTAACTAATTAAAACTTACAATTTCTCTAAAATCTTAAAACCCCTAAATTTTCCCAAGTCACCTTTTTTTCAAAAATCTAACATGTTTGACAATTTTGCCATTGGTTCTAAGAAAAGAGAGAAGGTAATTGGTGACAAGAGAGTTTATCACACTGATGTTGCAATTGAAAAGCAAAAATTCTTCCCAAATGTGGAATCTTGGGAGAGATATGTGAAGTATAAAGAAAAATCTATCTCTCCTATTAAATGTTGAGATAAAAAATTTCTTAAGGAATGCCATCTAGAATTGTATGATTTACTACAAAAATATGAGTTGCTAAAGCTTGTGTGTCATAGTGCTCCATGTTACCCTAGATTAGTTAGAATATTTTATGCTAGCTAACCTAGGTGTAGCCAATGGAAGGTTATTTGCATCTGTAATGAAGAAGGCTATTAAATTGAATGTGAAGACCCTTTGTAATCTTTCTGGTATGGAAAGAGGGTTAAGTTTCATCACTAGTAAAGATGTAGAGGGCTATTCAAAAGAAGAGGCAATCAAAATGCTCATTCCTATAACCACTCTCATTTTTGCTACCAAAAAACTTATGATACTACAAGAAAATTGACTTTCAGTGATGACAAAAGTCATCACAAAAGCTTTAAAAAGTCATCACTAAAACTTTTAGTGACTTCTTAAGTTACTTTTAGTGACGACTAAATATCATCACATATGCACCGTGGTTAAAGGTCTATTGTGACAACTTTCAAAAGTCATCACTAAAGGCTGGCTTTCTGTGACGACAAGAAGTCATCACTAAAGGTTGGACTTTCTGTGACGATAAAAAGTCATCACTAAAACTTAATATGAATATGATCATTCCATATATATTGATCTAACATGTAAGACTATGAACATTCAAAATTTTACATCAAATGATAGTATG
>JANHAO010007219.1:0-20394 GCA_026873985.1 Saraca asoca
CGACCTGGGCTGCCCTATACTGCAAAAAGCATAGGGGAATCCAGCTTATAAATTTTTTAATTTGACTGAACTCGGCATTCCGTCACTTACCTTACCCCATTACACATATAAACCACTACAGCACCAGCCATGCCCAGCTTCCCCTCAACCAAAGTAGGTTCCTAACCTCATTGCTCCCCTCTAATGAATAACCTTACCAATATGTTATTGAACCACCATCTTTGCCACTCGCAAGCCTCACAAATTCCAACTCTGATTATCCAACTCATCTCAATCATCACCATGGCTTTGTCGAACATGGCTGATTTCTGCCACCGTATGCAAAACAATGTCACATGTACACATGAACCTTATAACCTATTAAACCCAACTATTGACCTCACCTAAACCTTTAGGCAATTATCTTCTTGTTTGAAGGAGAACTATCCTTTCTTGATGGTAGTGATGGTTGTTCCTTTGCCTAACACTTTAAGCCACTAACCCATATAGATCCATACAATGGAATGTCGAACCCCAAGAGCACCTAGAGGCATTCTGGGCCTCAATACAATTGTTAGGAGCTCTAAATGCTATTATGTTTTGCGCCTTCTCTACCACCCTGAAAAGACTGGTCTATGTTGGTTCACAACCTTACCAAGACAGTCGATAAATAGCTTCTGCCAACTAGCTGATGCGTTTTCCACCCACTTTGCGACTAGCAAGGAGCAGGCATGGTCAATTTCCAATAGGGGCATTGTAAGACACTCAAGGAATACCTAGCTCATTTTAATGCCTTGGCACTAGAAATTGAAGACCCCAATAAGGATGTCGTAGCACACTAAATCAGCTTTGGTCTTTGCTCTGATCATTTTTCCCTCTTATTAGTCAAATGGCCTATGATTTCTCTCTCAAAATTCTTAGCCTAATTGGAAAAGTATATTAATTTTGAAGAAATAGAGCTCGCCTGATAACAGGTCGAGCAAACAAAGTCTGATAGCACACCATCCAGAGAAAGAGCGCCCAAGTAAGAGAGAGTATCCTCTTGGGCATCGTATAATAACTATGAGTTGCTAAATGCACCAATCAACCACAATGTACACGATGTTAGAGTTGCCAATTTGATGAAGTTCCCTTGCAAAAGTGAAGAAAATTCCCCTAACCGACAAGTCAAAGTTTTACAAATTCTATCATGATTATGGGCATCACATGAATGATTGTGTTACCTTAAAAGACAAAATAGAAGCACTCATAAGAAGGGGCACCTTTCAAAGTACAAGAAATTCTACACAGGAGAAGATAAGGAAAAAAAAGGGAAGGAACAGGATCATTCCCAGTGACCTACTAGGTCAAAAAACAAAAAAGTCAAGATAGCCTCTCCAATCTTAGGGACGACCGAGACCATTGTAAGAGGCTTTGTAGGGGAGGGGCCTCCAAAAATGCTAGAAAAAGACATCTCCAAATAGTAATGGTAGTAGAAGTAAAAAAGAGAAGAAAGTAATACAAGCAAATCCATTTCATAGAAAAGGACTTCGGTAATATCGACTGAGACCAGGATGATCTGATGGTAATATCAGCATTAGTGCACAACTTCATCATCAAGAGAATACTTGTCAACTAAGGAAGTTCCGTTGATATCTTATACTTGCATGCTTTTAACACTCTTAATATTCTAAAAAGTATGTATAAGCCTTACATAAGTATTTTAATTGGTTTCATAGGGGGATAAGTTCAAGTGGAAGGAATAGTAACCTTGAGCTTAACCTTAGGAACTCGACTATTGACAAAGAATCAAGATGTTACTTTCCTTATCATGGATATCCCAAATAGCACCTACAATGCAATTCTAAGGAGACCATATTTGAATTAGGTAAGGGCCACTGTCTCCACCCCTACTTATTGATGAAGTTCCCAACAACAGAAGGGACTGGAGAAGTTTAGGTTAATCAACAAGTGGCATGTAGATATTGTATGACCAGCTTGGCAAAAAGCCAAGAAACCACCAGTGGGACAGAGCCAACGATCATTAACTCAAAGGATAATGAGTGCTGAAGGGTAGACTTGACTTTGCTTGACATTCGGCAAGATAACCAATGTCAGTCAGAGCCAAGCTTGAATTTAGAAAAGGTGGGGATTTTTTAGGAAAATGATGGAAGAACAATAAGATTGGGGCTGAACTCACAGGGAAGGATCAAGATCAATTAATAGGACTGATAGAGAAGTATATTGAGATCTTCACGAGGAGACCTATTGATATGCTAGGAGTTGAACCAAGTATAGCCTTCTATAAGATGTCAATCAATCCAGGCACTAAAACTGTGCAGCAGAAGAAGAGAAGCCACAACATCGAGCAACATAAAATAATTAAAGAGGAAGCAAAAAAACTATTGAGTACAGGATTCATTAGGGAAGTCTTGCACACTTCATGACTGGTAAATGTAGTCTTCGTCAAAAAGGCCACTAGGGGATAGAGGATGTGCATGTATTTTATGGATTTTAATAACACATGTCCTAAGGACTTATACCCACTCCCAAATATTGATCAGCTAGTAGATAATGCTCTAGGTTTGAGATCTTTAGCTTTGGAGATGCATTTACAAGGTACAATCAACTTAGAATGGATCTTAAGGATAAAGATAAAACAAGATTCATAATTGATCAGGGGACTTCCTGCTATAGAATGATGTCATTCAGATTAAAAAATGCAAGTGCACCATACTAGAGGATGATGAATAAGGTATTCTCAAAATAATTAGGCAGGAACATGGAAGTCTATGTCGATGACATGTTAGTCAAGTCAAAAAGCTTGGAGCAGCACTAAACAGATTTGGAGGAAATGTTTGCAATCTTGAGAAAAATACCAAATGAGGTTAAACCTAAATAAATGTGCATTCAAAGCGAAGGCAAGAACTTATGGGATTGATGCTAACCTAGTAGGGCATAGAAGCAAATCCATCCAAATATCCAGATATCATTGATATTAAGAGCCTATCAACTATAAGGACTATAGACACTCAATAGGAAGATTGCAACTTTCACATGTTTCATGTTCAAGTCAACTGATAAATATGCTTATTTCTTTAAATTGCTTAAAAATGTTAAAATTATGAATCAACTAAAGACTATGAAAAAACCTTCTAAGAGCTAAAAGAGAACTTGGCCGCACCACCCATACTTTCTCAACTGAAGCTAAGAGAAATATTGTATTTATCCCTGGTAGTAGTCACAAAAGTTGTAAGCTTGGTACTCATTCAAGAAGTTGAAGGAGAACAAAAACCAATGTAATTTGCAAGCCACACATTGCATAGGGTTGAGACAAGATATCTAAAAATTGAGTAGTTAGCTTTCGCCTTGTTGTTAGCATCCATGAAGTTAAAAGCCCTACTTTTAGAGCCATCAAATTGTCATTTGAATGAACACCCTGATTCAATAAGTACTACAAAAGCTTGATCTCATTGGATGATTAATACATTGGGTAGCAGTGCTCTCTAAATACACGCTCATTTATGCAGCTAAAAAAGAAGTAAAGGTGCAAGCATTAGCAAACTTTGTGGTTGAGATGGCAAAGGTAGAAGAGCATGAACTAGGAGGCCAGGTATGGACATTATACATTGATGGCTCTTAGAATGGAAAGGGCAATGGAGCAGGAGTAATCTTTGAAGTGCTCACGGACCTGGTATTGAAATATTCACTAAAGTTTGATTTCATAACAACAAATAATCAATTAGAGTATAAGGAATTAATAGCAAGGTCAAAGCAAGTGAGAGAAGTAGGGGCACCATCGTTGAAGGTCAGGAGTGACTCTTAATTGGTAATCGCCCAAGTTAAAGGAGATTATAAGGTTAAAGAGTCAACACTAGCGAGATATGCCAATATAGCAAAAAACCTATTGAAAGGATTTAGCTATGAGTTGACAAGAATTCTCAAAGAAGAAAATGATTAGGTGGATGTACTGGCCAAGTTGGTAGTGCTAAAGCAGGAGTGAACAACAAAACTGTGATACAAGAAAGACTATAATCCCCTTCCATAGATAAAATAATTGATGGAGTAGGAAGAGTCATGGCTAACTCTGATCATGGCATTCCTAAAGGAAGGATAACTACTAGAGAATAAGAAAGAGGCCAAAAAAATTGAACAAAGAATAGCACATTTTTTCTTGGAAGGGGGACAGTTGTATAGGAAAAGTTTTCCCTCCTGTTGGGTAGAGGTAGTCGCACCCAGTCAATTAAAGTATGTGGTGGTAGCAGTCGAGTACTTCACCAAACCCCTCACAACTATAACTTCAAATAAGAAAATCACTAATAGCTCTTTTCAAGTATGGCCTTTCAACAACAATTATATCTTATAATGGAAAGCAGTTTACTAGCAACGACTTTCAGAGCTTTTGTCAAAGGTACATTCATAACTACATGCTCATTATCTAAACATGAATCTCATCTGTTCTTAACTAAAGGTTAGGGATCAAATCAAAGTTCACATTTGTCAAACCCCCTAAACCAATGGTAAGCAGAGCTGGTAAATAGGATCATCCTAAAAAGACTCAGAAAAAGGTTGGATGAAGCATTAGGAAAATAGGCTGAATAGTTTTCGAGCATCCTATAGTCACACACAACCACTACTCATTTCATAACCAGAGAAGTCCCCTTTATGCTCGTACATGTGAGGCTATGCTCTTAGTTGAATTAGGGCAATATTTCAACCAAATAGAGCATTATGAACGACAAGAGAATGAAGAAACAAAAAATGAAAAGCCAGATATTCTAGTAGAAATAAAAAAAATGGGTCAACTCTATAGCAAACATTACAAGCCAAAGGTCACCAAAATTGCAAATAAGAGAGTCAAAAGTAAACTAGTAATATCATGGGAAGGCCCATCTTAAGTATAGAAAAGTTTATCGAAGAGCACTTACCGTGTGGAAACCATTCAAGGGGAGCCTCTCCTATAAATATGGAATGCAACACACCTAAAGTTGTACCATGTGCTTATATAAGTCTCATAAGCCACAAGCCATATAATCAGAACAAAGCAAAATGCAAAATGAAAAAGAAATTACCATGTTTATAAACAATGTTTATATTATACGACCAAGTAGTCCCCATGGTGCTATAAAAATTGAGTAGTCCCCTCAACATTAATAAAGGCCAAGCAATCTCCTTGGTACTGATGAAGACCAAGTAGTCCTCTTACCATTGTAAAGATCGAACAGTCCCCTTAACACTACAAAGGTGGAGAAATCTTCTTGAAATTATAAAAAAGAACGACCATTACAGTGTAACTACTTTACTAGATATAAAAACAAGACAATTGAAAGATAAATGAAAAAACAACAAAAAGTAAGTCATCGAGGAATAGTATAATAAAAGGCCCATTGGAGGCCTAATCAGATGAGCCATTAGAGGTCAAAGTAATATAAAATCTCTATTCATCAACAAAAAGCCAAAAGAAGAAGAGGGAGCACAATAAAAGGCCCGTTAGAGGCCTGATCAAATGACCCATTGGAGGTTAAAACATAAAAAGGAAAGCATAATATAAAGCCTGTTGAAAGCCAGAATCAATAAGAGGAATAAAACACATTTCATTACAATGGTTGATTGACAAATTACATATATATAAAAAGAAAAAAAAAAGGTAAAGACAAGCAACAAGGTAGCAAAGACCAAGTCTACTTCAAATTCTCCATGAGCTCCTCTAAGTTATTATCTCTGTTAATTTTGACAATGTTGATATGGACAAGTCAAGGTTACAGTCCTGGATCTGCCGAACAACCTCAATGAATTTGTTGTGAAACATTGGCTAACTAAGCTCTTCAGCCTCTACAATAGCACTACGAAGTCTTTTGGCAAAAGTCGCTTCGCCCTCACCTCATTTATGCCATTTAGCCCTTAGTTCCTAAGTCTTTGAAGAAAGTTGTCCTACTAGCTCCTTGCTCTTCGCAGACATGAGGTCAAGGATGCTTTTGTCATGATTAGCTAACTCCCTAACTTTAGCCTCAACATCCTTCTTTAAGCTTTGCATGACGCTGAAATTATTCTGCATCAATTTCCTTTCTGTCCCAGCCAAAGTTGAAATAGTAGAAAGGATAGAGGTAGTCGAGTGAATGGTTTGAGTTGTAGAGGATTTCAAGAAGCAAATCAAATTGTGATCTTTTATGAATTCATTATGCTGGTCTTGATTAACAAGGAGGAGCAGTTAGTTCCATAGAAAAGCATCATAATCTATATCTTTATACCATAAGTTATCTATGGTATCAAAATTCAGTATATTCCTTATAGGGGCATTGACCAAAGGAAGCTCCCTCCAAGCACCCACCTTTATTCTCTTGGCAGTAGAAGCTAACAATTCTGAAAAGCTGCTACCCTTGCCCTTAGAGGAATATTCAGAAAGGATCTTCCACTTACATGAAGATAGGGCCTTTATACGTCCAAATGAAAGTTTTGGACGATCAAAAGATGAGGGGCCACTAATGGCTTCAGTAGTCTATAGTAAGGCCTTAATCTATGCAGTTGGTAGGATAGTTGGTTTTTACATTGCCATAGTTCAGGTAGAAATCTCCTCTAAGCGTTTGGGGGTCCATCTTCAATTGGTGAATTTCAATTACCTCCCTATTCAAACAATAATCTAAAAAGAAAATGAAAAAAGTCAACAAAAGATACAAAGCATAAGGAAAGAAAAAAATAAGAGTAAAACACATATGAAGAACAAACTAGGCATCGAAAGACCCTAATTCCAAAAGTTGAATGATGAGACCCTGTTCATCATCATAAAAGTCTTTGAGAGGACTATTTTAGGGTTGCTTTGTAGGGGCAAACCATCTTGTTAGGTAAAGTGGCCTCCCATTTTGAAGGAAAAAGGGCTAAAACCCCTTGGTTGTTCAAACTTTGAAAAAGGACTGCTTCCAAGAGTGTATGTTAATAAGCATGTTCTTTATAAAAACCCAATCTGGGTGCTAATGAAATGAATCCAGCCCTCAAGTTGTTGTTAAGAGTAGGTGAAGAAAAAAAAGAAAGACGCCATGGTCAGGGTGAGGCATAAATGGATGCTCAACACCTCAAAGCAGAGTAAGAAGACCCAAGCATTCCAAGTTAATTGGGTCGAGCAGATATTCAAGGCATAAGGAACATTCACTTGAAACTCAAAAAAAGGAGGACAAATGTGCAAATGGTCAACCACATCCCTATAGAACATCACAAACGATGAAGTGTCACAACAGCACGCTCATTCATCTGCTTCAACAGGTTGGAAGGATATCCCTTGAATGGATTTGCCCAGAATGTGAAACCTCTCCAACTCTTAGATAACCTCTAAGGCTCACCATTCATTCAGAGCCACAGTTATTTTCACATCTAGATGAATCCATTTTAAGTCGTTTGACACTACATCAATTAGATGGGATTGCTTATTTCCATTCTTATCTCGAGATTAATCAACCATGAGCATGCGAATTGGTCACGTGAAGTGGTAAACAATATTTTCAAAGGAAAACTCCCCAATGTCAGATGATCGGCCAATGAGATTACCCTATTTACCGAACATGAAAAGGATAAGTGCAAGTTTGATGGCCACCTTCAAGAAATAAAAAAAACAAAACAATTAGAATGAATAAGAAGGTAGCAACGACGATGGAACAAAAACATAAGGAAGTTAAACAAAAGGGGAAGAAAAGAAGAAGGAAGGCTAAGGTAGGCCAAGAGGCTCATAAGGCACCGATTCCTCCAATAAAGCTTATGGGCAGACCAATGAACTTGAAAATATAGTGACACCAAGGCAAAAAGCAACTATAATTGGTTTGATTTTAGGTGCAGAAAAGGAAGAAAAAGTTAAGGCATGGAAAAAGTAGTAAAATGTAGAAGTTACCTACAAAGAAAACACCAAGGAGGGCCAGGAAGCATGAAGATTCACCGAAAAATTGAGAATGGCAGTAGCAAGGATGTGAAACACTCTGAACTCAAAATGTAAAAGTATTGTCTGGAAAGACTAGCCCTGCTTTTACAAGAGGAGGAAGAAGACCCAACGGCCTATGAGGACTGAGATGAATAGCCTATATGACGATCCTCATCATGGTACAATTCTAGCAAACCTTGACGCTCCTTGGGAAAGTAAGATAATTATGGATACCTACAGTGAGCAGGAGACAGCTGGCCAGGAAGATGGAAGGTTGTTGAGCCGTTTGAACAATGTATTTGCCTAGGAGGAGGGGCAAATGACACAACCTAAAGTAGCTTCTAGTTGTTGGATGATTGGCCTAAGTACAATGGCCTAAATCGAACAAGGAAATAGTCATAGAGCAAAGACAAAAGTATAGGTCCAAGTTGAACAACCAATAACACTTGGTCGATCAACTTGGGACACAGAATTGGCCACCAGAAAACCTAAACAAGTTAGCCTCCTAACCGTCACATAGTAATCTGTGTGACTCAAGCATGCGTAAGTAACATGATCACAACAACCATTAAGTAAGAATCTCGCTCATGCCACCAATATGCCAGAGACACGTGACCACCCATCATTCATCTAAAAGTATGACAATTGGCACACTTGTCACATATATGTAAACGAATAAGTATCTCCTCTTCAGATTATCTTCTTTACACTCATTGAAGCTCTGTGTGAAAACTAATTTGAGTGTCAAAGTGTGCTCGGTAGACCACTTCTGTTATGTGTGACTGACTTTGTCATGTGTGCAGATTATCTCACTATCGATTCCCGCTCTCCCAGTCAATCTTTCTCTTGAAAAGAGTTTCGAATATATAAGTATCTCTCGTTAAAAAGCTAGTAAATTCTTTATTTGAACCATCATAATTGAGAAAAACTTGTGCAATAAACCAGAAGACATACTATATATAACTTTTTTCTTTTTTTTAAAAAAAAAAACTTCGGTTACGTACTTTTAGTTCAAATCAAAATATGCAGAAGACATGACTTGTGCCTTAAAGCCTTATACATCTAGACAACTTTAATAGCATGGTTGTTTCTTGACTATAAACATTTGAGGAAGGATTAAGCAAGAGATTTGTGGATGTCCCAAGCATGAACTCTATATGTAAAGCATTGTTTAGTGAGAATGGTACCTATTAAAGGCTATATATTATTCAATTTCATCGCTGAAGTTGATTTTGGAATTCGAACCTAGAAAAAAATATATTTTTTCTTGCCTTGAGCAAACTAAAGACTATATTTAGGGAATCTACTAACGTTTATATATAAATCTTCAATCCATCGTATTCAAGAGGAATTGGGACAAATTAAAATGGTGGATGAAATCAAGATGTATATTTATAATTCTCTTCAATTAAAAGTCCTTTATTAAGAAGAAGAAATATGTTATATATGCTAGTAAAATTAAAGACAATGATCCAATTAAAACCTTAATAAATAATGATAGTGCTTTTGAAGAAATTGAAAATAATAATATCCAATAAAGAAGTGAGGAGGAAGAAAAAGATGAGAACGAGAAAGAAAAAGAGTACAAGTACGAAGATGAGGAAGAAAACGAGGAGAGTGATGAGGACAAAGAAGAAGAGTATAAAGATGTTCTCATAAAGGAATCGATAATGGATAGGTCGGAGGTTTTATCTAATTTGTATATTTATATTTTTTTTATTTTACTTATTACTATTTTTACATTTGTGAATAATACAAGGATTATATTACTCTTTGTAATTTAATATTTATGAAAATACATTTGCTTTATTTTAATATTATCAATTTTATTTTAATTAATTTGAATATTTATTTATATCAGGTTATATTAATTTTGAAAATAATTCTAAAGTATTTTTTATTATTTTCTTTTTTTTTTCACGGCAAAAATAGTGGGAACTTAAAAAGAAATTACATTTTCACATTGTTTATGCTAGAAAAATCATATTTAGAAAAAAAAAATTCAAAGGCCGAACAATCATGGAAGAGCTTTTTTTCTTAAAAAAAAAATTAAAAACATTTATAAACCTATACCTTATATTTCTACGGCCTGAAAATTGCGGGAAAAATTGAGGAAAGCCACATTTTTCATGGTAAATCGTTAATTTCCCATGACAAAGTCGAATCTCATAATGTTACAGCACTGGTACTTCCCCAATGTTGTCGAATTTGTGCTTCTGAGGACCAAATCAAACAAAATTTCCACTCAAGTTTTTTTATATAATAGATTAAATTTATAAATCATTATTTATTGAATAAGTTATATTGAATAAATAAGCTTTTACATAGACTAAATTATCCTTTAATTAAATAAGGTATAAATCAATACCAATAATTAATAGTTGTTATTTTATTTTTTCGAAAAAAACACCTAAAGTTACTCTATAAATTTTAATATAGTCAAATTAATTTATTATTAAAATCAAATATGTTATAATTTTTTTTCTATTTTTTCACAATCAAATTTTTATTTGTGGGTAATTATAATTAATTATGTTTTATAATTATAATTTTAGGAGCTCAGATCTTCTTTCAACAAACATGATTTTATAAGCAAAATGTTAAAGATCCAATAGCTCCATCACATACTGCCAAAATCAAGCATGGAAGAATTAAGGAATCTAAATTGCGTCAACTAGTTTACTCTGATGGCTAGTATAATCAAGCTGACAAGCTCACAAACTAATAGTATATGCTAGGAAGACTCTAGCACCTTATAATTAGAATTCAAAGAATATAAATTAGACACAACGAGCAAGAATTTATAAAAAAAAAAAAATAGAGCTCAAAAATATAGAACTGAGGTTTTCTATATGATTTTTTCAGGGCGTACAAGAGAGATAAGTTATTTTATTTATTTAACCATTTTTTCTTGGTAATTCATCATATTTTCTTTTAATTAACATTATTTTAGTACATTAATATAATTTTAATAATAAAGTAGATCACATTAATAGAATAAATAATTTTAGGTATATTTATTTTTAAAAGAATGTAATAAAACCTATTATGTATAAATCTTGATTCTGAATTTATTTAACTAAAGGATAGTTTACTTTATATGAAGTTTTTATATGTAATAAGTTTTCACATTAGCAAAAATAATTGTGAAAATAACGCCATAAAAATATTTGATAAGTCATTACAATTCTTCTGTGATTAAAAAGAAAAAACCTAAATTAATTGGGAAACAAGCTCATAATAGGAAATTAAATAAAATATGTCCCAAAGTTAGATTTTAGGTAAAACATGACGGTGTCACACAGTAACCAAAACTCCTTCATGCCCTTTATAGACGGTCTGGCCTTATATCAAAACCCCAAACAAAACCAGAAGCAACACTCCACGTTCTAGTAAAGGATTTTGCATTCTGTCCACTTTTGCTTCAAATTTCATTCATTCTTTCTTGTTTTACAGGTATTGGAACACAAGATTTTTTGGGTTATTAATTCAAAATACTTTAAAACTGTAGGTTAAAAAAGGGGAATTTTTTGGCTTTCATTAGGTTTATACTGGCCTCTAGATAAATATACATCATATGCATTACGTAGGAATTTGCTATGATGGATTCAAGAGTGAGTACTGAAATCAGGCAAGCTGTTGTTGAGAATGAAGATTAAGACATCGTTAGCAATTTGCATGACAATGTCATCAGCCACATCCTATCTTTCTTTCTCATTAAAGATGTCATTAGAACCAGTGTGTTATCTGAAACTTGGATTGACAAGTGGACGCTCACAACCAGCTTACGCTTTGATGATCAATGTCATCATGATTTGTCAAATTCGAAAGAAAGTAGGAGAGAAAGTGCAAAATGCTTACTGAATTTCGTACAAGATGCAATTGTTTGTGTTTCAATATATTCAGCTATCCTCAGTCTCACTCTTCTCTTCCATCATATATATATTGCTGACTTAGCTCGTCTTAGTTATTGTATTAGTCACATCTTAACAGGACGCTGTATTCAAAGCCTTTGCATTATCTGCCCAGGAGATGTTCAAATTTCCACGTATTCCCTTTTCACCTGGGATTCTCTCGTACAACTTGACCTAGCAACTTCCTCAACATTATATGTTCCTAAGACCTGTCCTTGTCTTCCAAATCTCCAAATCCTTAAACTTTGTAACACTGATTTTCAGAGTGATTCTAAAGAGCTTGTTCTCAAGTTTCCAGCTCTCAGTGTTTGAAGCTCGTATCTGCTCATGATGTGGTGTGAAGACTGTATGCTTAGAAACTCCTCTGCTTAAAAGCTTTTCAATGGCACTCTGCGGAATTCAGGACATCAATAAGCAACTTCTTGAATCAGAAAATTACACTTTCACAATTTGTGCAAAGTCTATCAAAAGCTTTTCTTGTAATGGTTGTTCAGAAGCATGCATCAGATTGTCAGACTCATCATCAATTGGAGGCTTCTATTGCAAATGATCATTTTGCAAAATATAATGGGTTGTCCTTGAATAGTTCGCAAATGCAAGGAGCAGCTCAAGAAACGTATCTAATTCTAAGACAATTGCATCAGGTCAAAAAGCTCAAAGTAAATTTAAAGCTTGAGGTTTACTCTCCTTTCATCATGTTATTGTATTCCTGTCATGCCCCAATCTAGTTAAAGGCAATATACAACTATATTTGTTGATTTAATTTCTACCTACTGTGAGTGAATGTAACCTATATCTCACTTTTAACTAATTGTCTTTTTGTTTGAAAAAGAGTGAAAAATTACTTAATTTAATAGATCTCAATTTTTATTTATCCTCCGCTCAACAGGTTCTAGGCAGGATAAGTGACTCTGCAGCAAGGCTGCCTACCTTTGAGAATTCGACATTTCCGGAAGTAAATTTCAAAGATTGTAGTTTTGATAAATATTTATTGGACTGGTTCCATAAACCACCACATCTTAACACTCTGGTTTCTGGAAGAGTAATAATTCTTACCCTAGGACATTTTTCGTAAATATTGCTAAGGAAATATATAATGATTGACAAATTGTAATTATATATTTTCAGGTGCCATTGAAGTTTGACAGAGATGCTTGAGTGCAGTACTGCTTTGTTGTTTTCAATCTAGCCTTAAAGTGGTGGAGATTAGAAATTGCTTGGGTACTCCATTAAAGGTTGATCCCGTCAAGTTCTTGATAGAAAATGTGCGAGTCTTCGAGCAGATGGTCATTGAATTCTCACGTAACCGCTTAAACATTAAAGGTTTTAATTTTATGGATAAGGTTGTGTTTTTTCAAAGGGATCAAGTCTTGCACTCAAATTGGATATAGCTTGTTGCTGCTCAAGTTTTCCTAGGAATATAATTTATTTGCTAAGTGTGAGTAAGAATTTTTTAAGTTTTTTATGTGAGTCCTTTTTTTTAGTTAATTTTTTATATATGAACACAATTTTAAGAGATTTATTTTATATGAGCTTAATTTTTTCTGTTTTTGTTATAAGTCAATTTTTTATTTAATTTTTTTATGTAATAAAATTAGATGATGATAAAATTATCATTGTTATAACGAATTTTGATTTTATAACTACTAAAAACACTTGAAAACATAGTAAAAAATGATCGAGGAGATATTTCAATGAAAAACACATAAATGGATTCTTAAAAAAAAAAAAAGACACATATTTATATAATGAAAATAGGGTCAAATTAATTTTAAAAAAAATAGGGTCAAAATTGACAATTTTGGACAGAAAGATCATTTAACTAGTCACTAATAGAAAACATCATAGCTGGAAAACAGAAAACATTTAATTGAGGAAAAGTGTAGCGAAATTCAAAGTTTAAAGAAGGTTTGTATAAGTTTTAAAATTAAAAGAATGATCCGTGTGCCTTCATAAAATTTCAAAGGAGGTTAAAATATTTTTCACAATACAGATGGAAAATAATTAAAACGCTACAGATCTTGAAGAAAACAGTAAGATTCCATCTATCCAGATTATTTCGAATTTAATACCATAGCAACCAACTATATTTGGAAGACAAAAATAGAGCGAACAACAGTCACTCAGACTATGCCAAATCAATTTCTTGAAGAAAATAATGAGATTCCAAATTTTTTATCAGGCAATTAATAGAGATTAATAGAGATTATGTGCATGTTATAAATTGATTCCATAAGATCAAAGTTTTTGTTTAAGGCACAGGATTTTTTCTATAGAAAATTTTTCTACATTTCAATGAGCTTGGGTTTGAACTTTTGAATGAAGAATACGCCAGAAAGGAATCAACCAACTAGCTAGCTAGGGATGATGGTTGGCCAAATAGCAAAACTGCTCGGACTAGCATGCTAGCCAAACCAACCGACCATGAATAAGGGCTGAACAAGCTTCAATCTTCCTCCTCCCATAGTGGTTTTGGCCACGTTAATTAACTATGATGATAATCAATCAGTCCCATGATCCAATCACATAAATACAATATAGAAAAATAATTGCAATTACAATTAATTTTGAAAAACTTATCTAAGTTGAATTCATGTGATTATAGAAAATTTCCTTAATTGTAAAATTGATTTCAATATGATTACAAATTGATTGAAATAATTTTTGAAAACTTTCATTTTATTTTAAAAATCAACATTGATTGATTAGAAATAAATTTGGAAACTTCCCTTTAACTATTTACTTGGTACCAAAGTTTTGGAAAGTGACATGAAATCGATTAATTGATTGATTTTAGAATTAATGATGATTAGTTTCCAAAATAGATTGATTGTGATATTTGATGATAGAATCCAATTAATAACTTATTTAAATTAAATAGTAATTAAATAAATTGAAACATATATGATCATAATTTGAATCAAATAGTTAATGTTCTATGATTTCTTATTTTATATGTCTCATATATACATGAATGCACGGAAAGATGATTATAGAGCAAAAGTTTTATGAATATAATGTATATTCAATATATGAGAATTTGTATTAAATAGGACCTACGTGTCCTGACTTTCGTTCTACTTTTAAGTGTAAAATTCTCTTCTCATATCACTTCCTTTAAATATAACTCAAGATTTCTTGTATAAGAAGGAATTAGTTGCATAAGATAGAAATTAGGAAATCTTATTTCTTTTGGAAGGAAAAGGAGGCACCTAAGCATGAAACATGACAAGAGGTGCAAGTCATGGAAATTTTTCCCTTTTATGGCTCAAAGGAATAATTTTAGTTAGTTCATAATCATCTCATATATGTTATGCATGCATGTGATTTATATATATGGTATAAATGATAATGTATGTATGACATACATTAGTAAACATATGCTTGCCTAGGATTTGTATATGTGATATAAATGGGATGTATGCATGATGTAGACTAGTGTGTGAGACCTTTAATAGTTAAACCTCAAACTAATTAAAAGATCCCTCATTAATTTAAGTTGTATGTTAAGAACATGGTCCAACACCACCCATCAAAAAGTGATAACCAAAGATTGATTTCATGTTAACTTATTGGCCTCCATCAAAGTTACGCTACATCTTTCACGTTATTATTATTTGAAATATTCAAAATTGATGGTTTCAACTTAACAAACATGTATGGTTTGGAATGGCCTTCATCGATTGACTATACAATAGGTTTCATTTTGAACATTATTAACAAGGAGTTGTTAATAATGTTTGATGTCATGGATAATAAATAAGAAAGTGTTGTCAACCTAATGATTAAGAGCACATGGAGATGTAATTGACAAGGTGTTATCTACCTAGTCTAATTTATTTGGATTCCTTAGTTGTCAAATTCAATTAAATTAAACCAGGATCCTAACTTACTACGATTATCTTTTAATGTGATAATCTAATTCTAAGACAAAAGGTCATTAGAATTGAAGAAAATAATGGGAATTCATTTTATTAAAGTCCATATAAAATGAATTTTATGCTTAAATGTTAATATGCTCTTTTCTTATTGAAGGATGTTTCAAATGACAAATAACATATTCTTAAGAAGTATTCTGACTGATAATAAACTCACTAGTCCAAATTACGTGGATTAATTACAAAACTTAAAGATTATCCTTAAGCAAAAAAAGATAGCTTATGTCCTTGAGGATGACCTTCCTATATCTCCATCTAAATATTTAAGTGAGTATAAAAGTTTTGACCTTAATGTTTACCTGAAACATGAGGAAGACGCTGGACAAGTAGCATGCGTGATGTTAGCTTCAATGTCTTTTAAGCTTCAGTAGTAGCATGAGAATATGACACCCTCTGAGATGATTTTGGATATATCGAAATTATATGAAAGGCATGCTCATATTGACAGATATTAGGTATCTTGGGAAATGTTCAACTATAAGATGGCTGAGGGATTATCTATTTCAATTCATGTGCTAAAGACAATTGGACTAATAGAGAGATTGGCATAACTCGACCATGCAATATACAATGATCATGTAGTGACCATCACAATGCATTCCCTTTCTAAGTTATTTGGGCAATTTATCAAGAATTTCTTTAGAATTATATAGAAGTTTCTCTAGTAGAGTTACTTAACATGCTTAAAGTTGTTGAAATGATTTTTAAGAAGGAATAGTCTGTATTGATGGTCAGTAATTCTTCTAAGACCAAGAAGAAAAAGAAGAAGAAGAAGCCTAACAAGAGTTCTAAGGCTAAAACTAGGGTTGAAAAACCTAAAAAAGGCATACAGGATAAGAAAGATAGCACTCCTAAAGGCACGTGTTACCATTACAGTATAGAAGGCCACTAGAAGCAAAACTGTAAAGTTTATCTTTAGACCATGAAGCAAAATAAGCTTGGAAAAACTTCTACTTTAGGTATCTTTGTGATGGAGATAAACTTATTTTATTGTTCTACTAATTCTTGGTTATTAGATACTAGTTATGCCTAACACTTTTGTAACAATGTGCAGAGACTAAGAAATAGTAGAAGGATACAGAAAGGTGAAATGGACCTACACAATGGAAATGGAGCAAAAGTTGCTACTACTAGTGTAGGAACCTACCTTTTAGAATTGTCCATGGGCCAGATTCTAGAACTTAATAATTGTTATTATGTTCCTGTAATTTTTAAGAATATTATTTCTATCTCTTGTTTAGACCAAGAAGGATTTGCTTTTACCTTCAAGAATAAAAGTTATTCTATTTCACATGGTGACATATTTTATAGTAGTGGCAAATCAATTAATGGTTTGTACGTTCTAGAACTAAGAGAAGAAATTTTAATAATCACAAATAAGAAACCAAAGTTTAATGAATCCATAAAACTGTCCTATCTTTGGCTTTGTAGACTTAGTCATATTAATGAAACTAAAATCACAAATTTACATAAAATGGATATTTTGATCCATTCGATTATGAATAATATGAAACTTGTGAATCATGTTCATTAGGAAAATAACTAAGAAACCCTTTATGGGAAAGGGTGAACGTGTCAAAGAGGTGCTAAAATTGATACATAGTGATGTATGTGGTCCAATGGCAACTCTAGCTAGAGGAGGATTTTCTTACTTTATTACATTTATTGATGATTATTCTAAATATGGGTATGTGTATTTGATGAAATACAAGTTTGAAGCCTTTGAAAAATTCAAAGAGTTCAAATCTAAAGTAGAGAAACAAACTAGAAAGAGTATTAAGACACTAAGATCAAATTGAGATGGAGAATATTTAAACTAGGAATTCATGGATTATTTAAAACAATTTGGGATTCTCTTATAATGGACTCCACCTGCAACGCTATAAATGAATAATGTTTCAAAATGGAGAAATCGTACCTTGCTTGACATAGTATGTTCCAAGATGAACTTTACAACTTTACACATCTATTTCTAGGGTTATAGTGTGGAAATTATTACATAATCCTTAACTATGTTCCTTTAAAGTCCATTGATAAGACACTACACAAGCTATGGATTAGAAAGAAACCAAATCTTTCACACATGAAGATTTAGGGATATTCTATATGGATAGTGGTTAATGGCAGTATGTGATAGTGGATAGTGGTCACCAATGATAGGTGATGTGTGCGATGATCAATGGTGGTAGGCGGTGGCTAAGGGTAGCAAAGGGGTTTATAAATGGGTTTGGACCGGGGCACTGATAAATTGATTGACAATAATCCAATTATTCATTTATGACCTAATTAAAATTTTATATAGGTCATAGATTGACCCATAATCCATACATAATGGGTCAGACCTAACTCATCCATTTATTTATTTAATTATCATTATTTTTATATTATTTTATTTTATTTTATCATTTTTATTATCATTATCTTTCTTCCAATTAATTATATTTTGCTTCCATCATTAAAAAATAATTTTTTACTATTAAAACTTTGAAACTATATTTTAACTTCATCATTAAAAAAATATTTTTAACTATTAAATTTTAAATTATATTTTAATTCCAACAATAAAAATTAATTTTTTACTATTAGAATTTTAACTTTCACCTTAAATTTTAATTTATTGTTATTACTTAGAAATATGAGTAGACATTTTTTTATCTCTACTACAAAATTAAAAATACTAATAAACTCAGAATAAAATATTTTTTGTCATACTTTCCCTTTTTTCTTCTCAAAATTTTTCTACATACTACATATACAACATATATAAGAATGAAAATCGAATAAATGTGATCCAAAATTGATATTTCTTTAAAATTTGAAACATCTAGAATAAAAAAGGTACATCTTATCAAAAATTCTAATGTCAAAAGCATAATCAAATTCATTGACACCAAGTAGAAGTGAACCATACAACATCATCAAAAGATCAAAATTTACGTCATCCTACTTTAAAAGTGTTGACAAAGCCAAAACCTCCTTCATTAAAATACTTGAAGTTGTATAACCTGCATTCAATAAAAAATATCATTAAGTTTAGTTTAAAAATTAGAAAAATTAAAGATAACTATCACATATAATACATTTAAGATTAAAAAAGAATGAAATGATGAAAGATCTCTCAACTAAGTAGGATAGATAATGGATATTCATGGATGAATCTTTAATGACCCCTTTATTAATAAATTAGTATCCCATCCATCAATTTAACTCATTAAACATTATGGATGGATTTGAACTAACTTAAAGATCAATAGATTCATGGATATCCATCTATTTTGCCATCCCTGTAGTGGTCAATAGCGGTAGGTTATGGTAGATAATGGTAGACAGTGGTCAACAATGTAGGTAGTAGTGAATGGTGGTCGATAATGATAGTGGTGATAGGTAGTGGTTTACAACGATAAGCAGTAAACGGTAGTTGGCATAGTCAATGTTGGTAATTGTGGTAGATGGTTGTCAACAGTGGAAGGTGATTGTGGGCGATGGTCAATGGTGATTGTGGTGGTGAGTTGAAGTGGTAAAAATTTTGCGATGTGAAAAAAGGAAATAGAGAAAGGAGTTTTTTTTATTTTTGGTAGATAACTGTTAAAATTCTCTAACCAAACGCCCCCCTTAATTTATTACTAAAATCAAATATAGCTTATAAATATTTTTTTCCACAATCACTTTCATTGTCGGTGTTACATAAATTATTTTTCCATGATTTTATTAAAATAAAATGGTCTTTCACACCAAAATCTTTATTCCTTCAAATGATTGTTTACCATAATGAAGACAAACTCTTTATTTTGATTTTTTAAAAAGAACATTGTCTATAACATCTAAAACACCATATAATTTATTTATTTATTAACATAATTCACAAATAGCAAAACTTGTGTCATTAGCAACTTCATCTAAGGTTAGGCTCAACTAATTTTCAACAATTGGATATGAATTACAAAAAGGGTGAAGCTATTTCTACAACTTTTGCTAATACTACATCTTATTTAATACAAAATTTTTATATAGACCAAATTACCATTTAATTCAATAAGGTAAAAAATCAATACTAATAACACTACAAAAAAAGGCAGTTTAGCGATCGAAAATTTTGGTTGCTAAACCATGAATTTCGTTCGTAAATGGGTGTAACTACAGAACAGCTATAAAAAAAAAGGAGTGGCTAGACACCTAGTCACAGTACAGTCAGTGATTGAACTTGATTCAATGGCAGAACTTAGCAACTGAAATATGTAGTGACAAGTTCGATCACTGAACTCCTCCAAATTTAGTCACCATTTGACTATTTACCACTGAATTTTTCAGTGGCAATTTAGTCACTGTGTAATTGTCATCGAATATTTTATCATAGTTTTGATGGCTGTTTGTGATTAATGTGGAAGAATTGGCCACCATATATTTGGTGACTGTTCGATAGCTAAATAGTGGAAAAGTTGGTGACTGAAATTTTCAGTTACTAATTCAATCGCAAAATCAGTAAAATCTAAAAAAAAATTATTTGCAAATTCGGTCTCTAATCAGTGAATAGTTTTTGTAACCACTTTATTTAGTGACTACCACTGACACCTGATTGTCACATAAAAATGCTACAAATCTAATCCAATACAATCTAAAACCCATTCAATTCTAGTGTATAACAAAATCAATCAATTAAATATTAAAAGTAAATTTAATGCATAAA
>JANHAO010007220.1:0-20426 GCA_026873985.1 Saraca asoca
TTTAATTTCTAGCAACATTACATCTTAGGATTTCTACGCAAATAACTTGACATTTGATTACATGATCACTATGGAATAAAATTAATGATCTAGGAATGCTCACTAGGTCCCAATGTTTCAGTGGCTAGCTCGTCATCGATAGGAGTGTCGTCGAACGGGCCAAAATGGGTAGTGGCCGAACCGGAGCTGAACAGGGGAGGCAGGGTGGTGCCAGTAACGTTGAGCTCGTCCGACCACGGGGAGGCACCAAGGAAGATGATGGAGGGTGATGGAAGGTGGACGATAGTCGAATGGCGTGGTTTACCGTCGGATCCAAGCTTGGGCTGCCAAAAGAGGAGGAAGAAACACCAGTTAGGGAAGGAAGGAGCTTCAGCTTGGCCAGGGCAGAACTGCGACCGGAGCAGGACAACGGCCGGCTAGACGATGCCGGAACACCAGATGAGGGCACAAAGATGTCGGCTTGGCCAGATAAAGAAGAGAGAGTAGGAGAGAGAGGGGGTTTCGAGCTGCCTATCGGGGAAAATGAAAAAAAAAACTAGAAGAAAAAATTTATATAAAAACACAAGTGGGAAAATTTGCAATTTAGCCCACAAACTATGTAAATTTTACAAAATAACCACACCCAAAAAAAAATTTTCATTTTAATCCCTGTAAAAGTTTTTCATTTTAGTCCTCCGTTCCATATTGCAAATTGCGACCAAAAAATTCAGTCGCTAAAGGATCAAGAGCTAATATGGCCACCGAAATATTCGGTCACAAAAGTTTTTTTAAAAAAAATTTAAAATTGTCACTTTTTGCTACTACACTCGACCGAATAGCAACCAAAATTTTTGCCATTGAAAAATTCGATCTCTGATTCGGTCGCTAAACCCCAAAAAAAATTTTTATTTTTTTTCTTAGCCAATCAATCGCAAAGTAGTCACAATTCGGTTGCAATTAGCAATCGAAAAATTTCGATCGCTATTTTTCGGTCACTAAATTGTTTTTTTTTTTGTAGTGACCATATTAGCACTAAATTAATGGATTTGAATTTCAGAAATGAGGAGGGAGCCAATTAGAAACAATATGAAACCATATGTATCCAATTAGAAGCAAATAAATTATAAAGACCAATTTCAAAATTCGTTCAAACTAAAAGAAGCAAGACATTAATTTAACCTAATATAAAAATCATGGCACTCACTCTCACCCAAATGTCACTACGCAACAAGTGTCTTTTACTTGTTAAGAGAGAGAAAGTGAGAATAATTTTTAATTTTCTTTTTATTTCTTTTTTTTTTCAATTCAAATTGTAGATAGAACTTTTGCATTAATTTATTTTAACAATAAATTATTTATTTAAATTATTAATAACCAATTTCTAATTTTATTTTCTTATATTTTACTGCTATTAAATTATTAAATTATTATTTTAATTATTTAAGTTTTTGAATTTTTAAATAATATTTTGATTTCTAATTTTTAACTTTTAAATTATTTATTTATTTGAGTAATGCAATTTTGATATCCATTTTAATATTATTGAAATGATTTTTAGTGGTATTAGATTTAAATATTTAATATTGAAAATAAAACTTAAAATATTTTAATATTTCAATGAGTTATATAATTCAAAATTTAAATAAGTTTAATAATATATTATTTAATTTTTAAATTATAAACCATTTTAATAAATACTATATATCCTAATTCTTTATGGAAATTATCTATTTCAAAATAAAATACTTAATAAGATTATTTACACCCAATTTTCAATCTAAATTTATTAATAGATTTTAATTTTAATTATTTCTATGTGTATTAAATAATTTATCTATACATAAACAATTATTTTTATATAGAAATAAAATACTTATATTAGTAATATCTAATTATCATTTTAAAGATAATGTTTATTTAAAAATTCTCAATATTTATTTTTTTATATTATTTTTAAATATCAAATACTAAATTTGATATTCCATATGTGCTTTTTAAATTTTTTATCACTTTTGAATACTTATCACAATTTCAATTTAAAATATTTATAAAACTTCATAAAAAATTTGTAAGATATTTTTTTAAGATAATATATTAATTATGGTAATATATGAATTCTTATTAATTATATAATAATTCTTCTAGTATAAAGTAGTTAACTTAAATTTTTAAACAAAATAACTAATAAATAATTCATCTGATTATTAATATATTAAGAAAATATTTTAAAAAAAATGAAAAAATTCAAATGATAATTTAGCTAATTTAGAATATTAATGTAATAGCTTTATTAAATTAAAAAAATAGTATTCTTTTACAATTAACACAAATATAATTATATTAATTACATAGTCATTTAATAGGTAAGAAACAAAAGATGACAGCTTACATGTATTTAAATATATTATAATTTATGATATAAATTTATAATACAAATTATCATCAAATAAAATTAATTAAATTCGTACATTACTGGGGATATAAATTAGTTATTATATATATTATGTAAAATGTCCCCGTTGAGTTTCAAATTTACCTCATTAAAATATTCAAGCACATATTAATTGTTTCTTTAACGAGTATATTAAAGTCGAAAATCAACCATAAATTATAAAGTTTCATTATTTTTAATTAAGTTTGATTATATCTATTTTTTAGTCCATCTATTTTGTTATGATCATTGAAAAAATTACTAGCTAAAATAACATATATAATAAATATAGTCAAACTAATTGACCTAGTAGAATTAATTGTATAATTTTTTTTATTCTCTCCAAATAAAAATCAAGAATTCTTAATAATTATGTAGCCTTAATTTTACAACAATTGTGGAAAAAACATTATTTTTAATGAAGAATGTGAAGAATTAATTATATAATTGAATATCTTCAAATAAAATGAAGAAGTGTTAATAACTATGTAGTCTTAATTTTACAACAATTGAGAAAAGAGTATTATTTTTAATGAAGATTATGAAGAATCAATTAAATAATTGAATATGAGATGTATGGATAAATGATTCCTTAATTATATAAATTGAGAAAGATATATTTAATATAATTGATAATGAATAATTGTATGATGATTTTGAAATATAAAATTACATTAAGGATAATTGTATATTTTAACTATATATTTTTTTTAAAAAATTGTAATACTTATAATTTAACATATATTATTCTTTATTTATGTATTAATTATAATAATATGATATAATTTTTATTTTTTAGTTATATAATTTAGTATCTCACTGAAAAAGAAGCCAAATTTATAACCATTTTTCTTTCTCTTGAAAATCAATCTTAACTCTCAGTTAATGTTAATCTTTTGTATTAAGTGCATGAATTAATTATTTAGAATTATTATTTGATAAATTTTTTATTAATTATTCTCTATTAATAAGTAACCATAAGTTTAAAAATTTATATTTAAATGAGTTTAATGCTTTTTGTATTATATATAATATTCGTATTTTTATCTTTTAAATTACATTCAATTCAATTTGATAATTATTCATATAACATCCGTGCAAAATTAACTAATAACTTTAATTCGAGGGGATAGGTATTCAGACATTAAAATTACATAGAGCTTCCAGATATTATGTTTCAATTTTGAAAAGAGGTAAACTAGCTTTTACTCAAGTAAATGCTCATAGAATTTGCAACACTTTGCAAAAACATGAAAGTTGAATGAAAATTTTGTACCGACTTGTAGCATTTTAAAAAAAATAAAAATAAATTTGTATGAATTTTCCATGTAATTTTATTGACGGATAAAATGAAAATTTACAAATTTTTATGAAAGCAAAATTCTAATAAATTATATAAATTGGAAGAAGTAACAAAAATATTTCATAAAAAATAAATTGACATAATTTATAATTTTTAAATTAAATATTACAAAGTTCGTTACAAATTTTATTGTGCGTGTTACATATAACTTAAAATCAGTGTTACCTACTGAAGAACACGCAGCAGAAGTACATGCTTTAGGTTCAAGTTCATGGAAAGCCATTCCCAGTGTTCCACAATGTTTCTTTTCTAGGAAAAGCTGTATTTTTGCATGAATCTTTTCAATGGCTACCTTGCTTTTTCAACCATGAGGAATATATATACAAGATTGTAGCTTTTTGATGTTCAAAAAGAAGAATTCGGATTGATTTGGCGTCCTGAAATACTGGCCTCATGCCAATTGGGAGATGTAAGAGGATGTTTGGCTGCACTCGGTTCTTCATCGACTGATGCAGAGGAATTGCAAATATGGGTGATGAAGGATTATAACGAGAAGAAATGGATGAAAGAACACAAGGTTATCATCAAACAACCATTAGGGTTTTATGGAGCATGGGAAGTTGATCCTACAGTTATAGCGCTGTGGGAGAATGGTGAAATCTTGCAGTATATTTACTTGTTTGGTTACTTTTCCTACAAACCAAAAGCTAGAGAATTGAGGTATCTCCAGCTTTCAGGTGTATATCATGATACAGAAGTCCTTACCTACACAAGAAGTCTGTTTTCCCCTCTTGGTTTGGATCAGATAATTGCACCTATAAAAGGCACGAAGGTAATATGCTAAATTAAAGATCACAACAAAACCTAAAACTCTCTCTCTCTCTTTTTTTTTTTTTCGTTTACGAAAATCCTCGTATATTGTTTTGGTCCTTTAGACATTCTTCTCTACTTTTGTTTTTATTATATTTGCTTATGCCTTGTAACGGTCACACTCTTAAATTTTGATGTATATGAAGCTTTATATTCTTAGAATATTAGTGTTTTTTATCTGATGTTCAAATAGTGTATACATTTTACATATCGGATTATGGCTTCTCTTTGCACGAAAATAAAAGAAAACCTGCATTAACTGTTTTTTTTTTTTTCAATTTCTTCTTTTGTTAAACCGAGACAGAATTTATCATGAGTCATAAATATCAATATTATAAATCATGTTTATAAAATTTTTTATTTATCTGGTATGAATTGGTACTATATTTATATGATCTAAAAGTGACGTAAATTATACTTTTTAAGTATGAGAAAAAGTTAAATATTTGATTATATGCATGTTGGATTTTTCTACAAAAAATTTATGCAAGACAATACTATAATTATTTTTACTCAAATGTTTTGATTGATAAATTAGATGATGTCAATTGATTTCTATACACATAAAATATATTGTACTAGCTAGTACCATGTGTAATACACGGGTTTAATGATTTTATTTTATAACAATTTATAATATAAAATTATATTATAAAATATAATATATTTAAATATTAGTGAATTCTCATTATATTTTTACCTATTAAATAACTATATAATCAATATAATTATGTTTGTTTTAATTGTGAAGAAATATTATATTTCTTTTAATTTAATAAAGTTATTACATTAATATTTCAGATCAGCTAAAGTTGTCTTTTGAATTTTTTTCATCTTTTTAAAAATATTTTCTTAATATATTAATACTTAGGTAAATTTATTTATAAATTATTTTATTTAAAAAATTTAAATTAAATACCTTATGCTTGAGGATTTAATTATTTAATTAATAAGAATTCATATATTATTATAACTAATATATTATCTTCAAAAAATATACATTTTAGAAATATTTTCTTATGAAGTTTTAAAAATATTTTAAATTAAAATTATGATAAGTACTCAAAAGTGATAAAAATTTGAAAATAAGAACTATGAAATATCAAATTTAGCATTTAATATTTAAAGATAATTTAAAAACTTAAAGAGTGAGAGTTTTTATATAAGCATTATTTACCAAATCATAATTAGATATTACTAATAATGTGTTAATAAGTATTTTATTTCTATATAAATATAATTATTTATTATACATAAATGATTTAATACATACAGAAATAATCCAAATTGAAATCTATTAATGAATTTATATTAAAAATCATATCTAGATAATTTTAATAGATGATTTCTATAAAGAATGAGAATATATAGAATTTTTTAAAATGGTTTACAATTTAAAAATTAGAGGATTTATTATTAAAATGATTTATATTTTGAATTACATAACTCACTAAACTATTAAAATATTTTTAACTTTTATTTTTAATATTGATATTTAAATATAATAACTCCAAATTCTAATTTGAAAATCATTTCATTAATATTAAAATACCAAAATTTTATTACCTAAATAAATAAATAATTCAAATATTAAAAATTTGAAATCAAAATATTATTTAATAATTCAAAAAATTAAAAAATTAAATAAATTTTCAATAATAAAATTAAAAAATTAAATTAGAAATCAATTATAGATAATTCAAATAAATAATAATTATTAAAATAGATAAATATATAAGTTTTATCCATGATTTAAATTAGAACAGACAAGAAAAGTAAAAGAAAATTAAAATTTCTTCTCACTTGCTCTCTCATGGTAAGTGGAGCACATTTGCTGTATAATAATATTTGGATGAAAGTAAGTGTTACGGCTTTTATCTTATTATGAAGATTTAAAATCAAAATATTATTTGATAATTCAAAAAATAAAAAAATTAAATTAAAGATTTAATAGTAAAATTAAAAATTAAATTAAAAATCCGTTATAAATGATTCAAATAAATAATAATTATTAAAATAGATAAATATAAAAAAAGTTCTATCCTTAATATAAATTAGAATAGAAAAGAAAAAATAAAAAAATTAAAATTTTTTCTTGCTTGCTTTCTTGTGTTTATATTATTAGAAAGATTTGAAATCAAAATATTTTTTGATAATTTGAAAAAATAAAATTTTAAAAATTAAATTAAAAATTGTTTATAGATAATTTAAATAAATAATAATTATTAAAATAGATAAATACATAAGATCTATTAATGATTTAATTGGAACAGTGATACGGCTGTCGAGACTAATCAGATTAGAAATTAATACAATCGAAGTTATCTAAACTACTTGTAGTATAGGCAACACCGGGTCGAATCCTTGGATCATTTTAGGATGATGATATCAATCAAACTATAAGCTAAAAATTAGGGAGAGGGGGTTGGCAGTAATTAAACTACAACTATACTAATAAAATAGAAACTAAAATAACAATAAACAAGCAACCAACCTAGGGAATCAACTTGAGATTAATGCATCTTTGATCACTAAATATTCATTCAATTGTTAATCATATTCTATGGCTTAAAATCAGAACAAGAATCTTTGAAATGATTAATGAGTCTATTCAAAACTCAGCCAACAAACAATCCATCAAAATCTCAATGCATTGCTTAGTTTTCCTATTTTCTTCTAAAGGTGATTATCAAAATTTCAATAATCATATTAATTAACTCAAATATCACAGTAAAAACAAAGAGAAAAGGATGAGAAATGACAAACAAATGGATGAAAGGTGAAACCAAAATCTCAGCATTGATATTCAAGTCTTAATCCCTTGCATTGGTTACAAATTTAGCCTTCCATTGAAGGCAGAAAGTTACAAAAAAGAGGAGAGTAAAATCTTGCTCTCTGCCTCCTGAAACTCTCCCTAAAACTACACTAAAAACTACTTGAAAACTAAACTAAGAAAACCTCAAACGAAAAGGTCTTGCCCGGGTAAAGAGAAGCTGTCCTCTGATTAGTGGAGCAGGTAGAAAGTTGGTCTGATTGCTTACTGCTCTGCTCTTGCATGTTGTGTGTTTTACAGGTTGCTTTCTCTGACTTTTCTACTGACTTACTACTCTCCAGCTGGTTAGGTGTGAGCTAGAGTAAGAGATGGTGCATTGGGCTAAAGATTCATGCCAATTGGGGCCTTAAAACTCCAATTCTGTAGATGCCCATTTTCATAGCATTTCTACCTCTATGTTGAAGCTCATTTTTCATACCCATAATGACATTTTCAGCTCAGGAAGTCTTCATAAGAAATGTGGCTTTATGTCTTAGCTTCCATTTGGACTTAGTTTGACCTTAATTAGACCTCTATAGCTCCTGTTATAGTCTGATGAGTGCACAAAGGTTAGGCTGCCCGAGACAGTATTCTGGCAACATTCTGGTCTTGAATTCAGCTCCCATTTCAGATAGCCAATTGCGTGATTCAGCCTTGGAGGTCTTCATGAAAGTTGTAGGGCTATGTCTTAGCTTTCCTACAAGATAAGAATCACATTAATTGGACAAGTGTATCTCAATTTTTGACTAGATTATAGAAACTACTCAAAATGGCCAAATTGTGCAGAATTTCTTCTATGATGCCAATTGACACAAAATTATAAATACACATTAACACAGTTGAAAGTAAGTCATTTTGAACCTTAAAATGCTAAGTGAGAGGACAAATAAATGAGTAAAATATTTTGTTATCAAACAGAAAAAAATAAGAAAATTAAAATTTTTCTTACTTACTCTCTTATGGCAAATGGAGCACACTTATTGCGCAGTAATATTTGGGTGAGAGCGAATATTATGACTTTTATATTATTAGAAAGATTTGAAATCAAAATATTATTTGATAATTTAAAAAAATTAAAAAATTAAATTAGAAATCGATTATATATAATTCAAATAAATAATTATTGTTAAAACAAATAAATATATAAATTCTATCTATGTTTTAAATTGGAATAGAAAATCAAATATTAAAAGAAAATTAAAATTTCTTCTCACTACATTTCTTGTGTAGTAACATTTTGGTGAGAATAAGTGTTATAGCTTTTATATTATTAGGAAGATTATGTATAGTAGATGAGTCTCAAGCTTGTTTAATTAATATGGTTTAGACTAATGGAATTTCTTTTTAAATTTGTACTTACACAATTCATAAATGATTAAAATAATGTCAAAATAATTAAAAGCATTAAAAGTGACATAATGGACTCTACTGATTACTATAGCTTGGATTAGATATTAGGTTGGATATTTGTGATGGGTGGGACCTTTCCCAATTTGTCCTATATATAAACAGGTCCTTACTCTTAAAACCCTAATTTTCAGATACATAACTCCTATCATTGTACTATCAGCGTGCTTTCCTGATTATTAGAGTTTTCATAAGGAGTAATCTCATTTCCATTTGTTCTTCATAGAAACTATGGATTTGTTTAATTTAGGTAATTCTAATCCCATTCTATATAATTTAATCTAAATCTTTTAATGTTGTTACATGATTTTATTGATCCATTTTATTTTAAAATTTCTTTCAATTGGTATCAGAGCCTGTTAAAATTATGTGATATAATGATCAGATGTGGATCTTTTTTCCTGAATTATATAATTAGCTATTGAGATCATTAAATTATTATGTTATGATATGCTAATTTATATCATAGCTTTCTTAGTTAGATAGTTAAAATTTTTATGATATTTATCATGTATTTAAGTGCATAAAGTAATTGTGAATTTGTAAATGCTTCTGGTGATGAATGTTTTGATCTATCTTTAATGTTTGAATGATTTTGGAGATTTAGAGTTGTTTTGAGTGGGTGTAGGCCCAAGATGGAGGAACCAGGCTGGAAAAGCATGCCGTTTGGATGGTTATGAGAAGCAATTGTAGGTTAGGATTATAAGATGATAGGTTATGATGGTGGTTCCACTATAGGTTATGGGACGCAACTGTACAAAAGATTATACGATTTTGATTTGGTTTGATGTTTAGGGTCCATTGTACAAAAGATAATAAGATGATAAGTTAGGCCTGCGATTTTGTCATGGAACAACAAATATACAATTATAAACCACAAACTTCTCTGCAGTGTTTGCAGCTGCAATATTTGGTGGAGTGGTTTAGGAGTAATAAATATAGTGATTTAAAGGTTTAGCTTTTTGGATCTAGAACCCAACAAAAAAAAAAGGAAAGAAAGGAAAAAAAATTCTCTATAGAGAATCAAATTTGGAATTATAGATTCAGTGGCATTAGGCTACACCATTGGACTAAGTACATTTTTATGTCTATATTTCTATTTTACAACTTAAAGTAAATTAAGAATCAGATGATATTTTGTAAGTTTGATTAGGGGCCACATACACCATAAGCGCATAAAGGCCACACACCACCTTCCCTTTATTGGAAAGTGGCGATAGTTATACCACCATGGTCTTCTCTTTGAGCTCAATTTCTAGACATTATTTGGCCTACAAACTATTTTTAGCATAATAAATAATTTTATTGGAGTCATTTGACTTGTGTTATGCCATTAAAATTTTATGTAATTGTAAACTCTCATATCATGGGACTAGTTACACAACAATTTGTGGAAATTAAATGACTAAAATATTGACTGAACTAAGGAAAGTGTTATATTAATAATATTTAAATATCCTATGAGTATGATATTATTAATATAACTCATTCACAATAACACTAGTGTAGAATTAATTATTATGCTCTTGGAATCTTGAACACCTTACCGAAGTCAAGTTTTAGAGACATAGTATTTAATTCTTGTATTATGTTATAAGGTCTTAAATATCCTTTTGGCATTAGGTCTTATACTATAATACAAGGTTTAATTGTATAATTTATCTTAATGAGAAAAATTATAAGCATGATTAAAGTAATTACATTAGTGAATTTTCCTTAGCCTCTCTGCCTATGCAATTGACTTTTGTTAAGATGCTAAATGAAACAAATTATGAGAACTAGGCTGAATCATTGAAATTATATCTGGTAATCACCAACCTTGATTTGGTGCTCAGGGAGGAGGAACCTATTGTAGATTCTAATCTTAATGCTGATTCGAAAGCAAAGCATAAAAAGTGGACATATTTTAACCGTGTGTGCCTAATGATTATGAAATTCACCATGGACAAAACAATTAGATAGAGCATCCCTGAGTCGCAAATACAAAGTCCTTCCTTAAGTCAATGGTTGAAAAATTTGTGAAATTTGATAAAACTAGAAAGGGCCACTACCTCTTATTGCTAGAAAAGGCCATATATGACGATGTTAGTAGATTGCAAGAACATATTCTGAAGCTAGTTTACTAATACCACAAGTTGAAAAGAATGAATGTTGATCTAAATGATAGCTTCCTGATTTAGTGAGCACTGATCTCTACCTACCCAATTTGATGTCCTAAAGATATCATACGATACTTAGAAGGGTGAATGGACCATTAATGAGTTGATCTCCATTGTTACTTAGGTAGAGGATGATATGAGAAAAGGAAATGTTCGATTTGTCAATCTTGTCTCTTATTGTTCAATTTCTGAGCAAGGTATGAAAGAACATCAAAGGAATAATGAAGGAAAAGCTCCTTTTGAAAAAAAGAAGGGTTTTATGAAAAACAATCATCATAAGCCCAAAAAGGTTCAATTCAAGGAAACTGTCCATTCTACAACAAGTATGGCCATAAGAAGGCAAACTGCTTCAAATACAAGAAGTAGGTTAAGAAAAAGAAAGGTAACCTTTTTGCTCTAGTGTGTTTTGAATCAAACCTAATTGATATGCCATCAAATGCTTAGTGGTTGGATACTGGTGGCACTATTTATGTAACAAAATCTTTGTATGTACTAAAAAACCTAAGGAGGCCAAGTGAAGGAGAGTTCATAGTTTGGCTAGAAAATGGAGATAGAGTACAAGTGGAGAATGTTGGTGACATTTCCTTGTGTTTATCTACTAGACATATATTAGAACTCAAAAACATTATTTATGTACTCTCTATGAGGAGAAACTTGATTTCAATTGTTGCTCTGGATTTTGTTGGATATTCTTATCATTTTGGTGATAAAAAGTTTGATTTAATTTATAATTCATATGTAGTTAGTATTGGTATCTTATTTGATAAATTATGCAAAATTGAGTTAGATTATGGTTTTGTTAACTCAGTCAACACTATGACTGGAAAGAAAAGAAATAGAATTGATAAGAGCTCCTCAATGTTGTGGCATAGGCATTTGGGTCACATTTCTAGAGCGAAGATACAGAGGTTAATTAAATAAAGGATTTTGCATGACTTGGACTTCATAGACTTTGATACTTGTGTGGATCATATAAAGGGAAAACTCCTAACCAAGGCTAGAAAAGGGAAGAGAAATAGAAAACTGGATGCCCTAGAGTTGATCCACACTGACATCAGTGGACCTATTACTCTTACTGTCATGGGTGGTTACAAGTACTTTATCAGCTTTATAGATGATTATTCCATATTTAGATGGGTAAATTTGTTTATTTAAAAATCTACATCATTGAATGCCTTCAAGACTTTTAAAGTTGTAGTTCAGCTCAAACATGGAAAGAAAATTAAATGTGTTAACTCTAACAGAGGTGATGAGTATTATGGCAAATATGACAAGACTAGAAGAAACCCTGGTCCTTTTGCTAGGTATCTACAAGAGTAAGGCATTGAAGTTAATTAAACCATGCCTGAAACACTAGAATAGAATGATATAATAGAAAAAAGAATTAGAACACTCATGTATATAGTGAGATGTATGCTTGTGCATTCTTCATTGCCAAAATTTTTATAGGGTGATGCCTTAAAGACTGCTACCTATATTCTGAATCAAGTACCAAGCAAATCAATGCCAAAACCCCCTATGAACTGTTGAAATGTGAAAAGCCGAATTTGAGGCATTTTCATGTCTAGAGTTGTGAGGACAAGGTACATCCATACATTCCCTCAATAAAGAAAATTTATTCTAAAACCATTTTTATGTTCTTTATTGGTCATTGTTATGGCTTAAGAGGTAGCAAATTCCATTATCCAACTTACTCTACCAAAGTCATCAAATCAAATAGAGCCATCTATTTTAAGGATAAGTCGGATAGTAGGGGTCAGATACTACACATCACTATCTTCATAGAAGATGATGTTATAGTTCCACCAGTACTATAACTCATGAAGTCATCTTCTACTAACCTACAAGTTGATCATGTGCAACTAGTGAGAGAAAATGTTAAACCAGATGAATTAGTTGATGAGGTTCCTCTGAAGAAATCCTATAGAGTTCACAGATCGAAAATTTCTAGCTATATGTAGCAGCATAAATTTGATGTAAATGATGAAACTGATCCCATTACCTTTTCATAAGCTATGTCCAGCCCTAACTCCTTAAAATGAATAAGTGCAATAGAAGATGAATTAACCACCGTGTGTAAGAAACAAGAATGGGATCTAGTTGAGTTATCCATAGATTTTAAGCCAATTAAATGCAAATGGGTTTTTAAAATCAAGCGAGATGCTCAAGTTCAAGTTAAGAGGCACAAGGCTAAATTGGTGGCAAAAGGATACATTAAAGAAAAAAAAAGCATTTATTATCAAGAAACTTTCTCACTAGTTTCAACTACAGACTCATTCTAAGTTGTTATGGTGTTGGTAGCTCATTTTGACTTGAAGTCACATTAGATGGATATCAACACAACCTTCTTAAATGGTAACCTATCAGAAATAGTGTACATGAAACAACTAGATGGCTTCCAAGAGAAAGTCAAGGAACATCTTGTGTGTAAACTCAAGAAATACATATATGTTGTAAAGCAAGGGTCTAGATAGTGATATCTCAAGTTTGATGATATAGTGAATTCTCTTGGGTTTAAGGAAAATAATGCAGATCAGTGTATATACATGACGATGAATGCAAATAGTTTTGTGATTTTGGTTTTATATGTTGATGATATTCTTCTAGCCAGCAATAATATGAACATGTTGACTGAGACAAAGCAAATGTTATCCAAGCACTCTGAAATGAAAGATATGGGGAATGCTTTCTTTGTTTTGGGCATTGAGATCCATCATTACACATCTTTGGGTCTTCTTAGCTTATCTCATGGCTCATATATTGAAAAAGTTTTGAAAAGATTCAATATGTTCACACATTCTCATGCTTTTTCACCTATTCAAAAAGGTGAAATCTTTTCAAAGTCTCAATGTCCTAAAAATGATGAAGAGAGAAAAGATTAAAAATGTCCTATATGCTTCAATCATAGGTACTCTGATGTATGCTCAGCTATGTACACGTCTTGACATAGCTTATCATGTTGATGTACTAGGGAGACACTTGACTGATCTTAGTCAAAGGCATTGAACTGTAGCTAAAAAAGTAATAAGGTACCTGCAAGGTATAAAGGATTATATGCTAACCTACATGAGATCAGGAGATCTCATGGTTACAGGCTACTCAAACTCTGATTTTGCAGATTGTCCAAATGATTGTAAATCAACATCTGGATATATCTTTATGATGGTAGGAGCTGTGTTATGGAAAAGTGTTAAGTAGTTAGTTACAACAACCTCTATTATTGATGTAGAATATGTCACATGTTATGAAACTACTCGTGAAGCTATATGATTAAGGAATTTTATTGCTGGTTTCAATGTGGTTGAAAGCATTTCAAGGCCTTTAACCATTTACTAGGACAATGCTACTGTTTTGAACTTCTCTCTAAACAACAAAAGTTCTGCCTATACAAAGCATTTTGATGTAAAGTATTAGTTTATGGGAGAGAAGATACACAAGCTTATTACTTACATTAAGTATATTTTCACAGATCATATGCTCACAGATTCACTAACCAAAGGCTTAACAGTTGGAATGTATCATGATCATGTAATTAATATGGGTTTAGCTAAGTCTTTTGGTGTTTTGAGTTAATGAGATTATTGTAATTGATGTAATTATATTTGATATATTGTTTATCTTGAGATATGATTACTGAAATAATCATATTTTGCCATATATTGTTCTTTATGCATATTATCTTATTATGGTATATTATTAGAGACATTTAGACTCTAACTCATTACAGTGTTGAGAATATTAATTCTTATTTAGCATCTTGGGCAGATGTTTGGACCATTATGTGGAGATTTACTGTAGTCACAATTGTCGTTACATAAATTTTGTTATGCACATTTTATATTTTGGTCATGAAAATGTAAGCATACAATGCGTGTGACATTAATATACCCTTTTGGTTATACTGTTTTGCAGTTGGATGCTTATGATTTCAATAGGCTTATGGATATAATAGTACTAGATTTATTTTGACATCACTTAAAGTGGCAACAACTTTTGAATTATGTAGTACAAGTGAGAGATTGATGAAATTTCTTTTTAAATTTGTACTTAATTCATAAATTGTTAAAATAATGTCAAAATAATTAAGACTATTAAAATTTATATATATGTGTTCTACTGGATGCTATAGTCTGGATTGGATACTAGGTTGGATTTATGTGATGTATAGGACCCTACTCAGTTTATCCTATATATAGATGAGTCCCTATTCCTAAAACCCTAATTTTCATATACAAACTCACATTATTGTGCTATTAGTGTGCTTTTCCGACCATTAGAGTTTTCAAAAAGAGTGATTTCATCTCTATCTGTTCTTCACATAAACTATGGATTCGTTTAATTCAAATAATTCTAATCCCTTTCTATTTAATTGAAGTTGTATCTTTTCATGTTATCACATGATTTTATCGGTCCAATTAATTTTAAAATTTCCTGCATAAACTTGCTTAGTTGATATTGAATTGAATAACATTATTGAAGTAAGTTCGTGTTGGATTTGACCTCAAACACAAGCTTGCATTTTTCGAGACTGATTAAGGTTGTGGTTAAGCTCAAACTCATTTATTTTTAGGCAAAATCGAACATGTAGAAGCAAATATTGAATTCAGTTTCCTTGTCTACATCCTAAAACGCATTGAATCACAAACAAAAACTATCCTCCGAGGACAACTAAAAATTCAAAGAAGTCACTTTGAATTTGCACACACTGATCCTTTAAATTATGAGACACCATAAATCTGCATATGGTGTTACTTACCCCTATAAAAAAAATTGAAATAATCGAGTAATATAACCAAAACCTTTTTGGGTAAACATATATACTTTCATATATATTTTATAAAATGGAGGTATATATTACACACGTGGCACACTTTAAACGATCCTACCAAACATGCGTGAGAGGAAAAAAAAAACAAAGTGATAAATAAAAGAATCAAAACATAAACCAAATATAAGATAATACAAATTGACCGTTTATACCACACTGCTAATTTCACTTCTCATTGTTTTGGTAAACAATCCTAAAAGCAAAATAACCAAAAAAAAAAAAAATCTGTTTGGTTTTCATTTTTTTTCTCTCCAATTACTTTCTTAATTTATTGTATCATCTTCCTTTCAGGTCTTTCTCAACGGATGGTAGTATCACCACATCGTGATCGAGGAGAGAGGTCCAACTTCATGGACCTAGCCTCTGTGGGGATCCGAGTGCACAACATAAAAATTAAAACACGTAGCAGAAGAATTAATAGACATCATGAACATTACAATCTTAGTTTCTAACATATATAAATTTTTTCAATTTGATACTTATTTAATTTTTTCATTTATAGATTAAATTAGATTTTTTTTGTCCATTTATCTTTAATTTTATTAATAAAATTAATGATTTAAAAATTTAAAATCTGATTTAATATTTTTTAATTTTTATATAGACATTATCTATTAAATTAAAATTAGATATTATTAATTACATATTAATAAATATTTTATTTCTATATAAATATAATTATTTACTTATATATAAATCATATAATATGGATAAAATGTTGAAAAGATAAAATTACGATATGTCAAATTTCTTATATGATTTTTATCTAGTAGAATATTTTAAATTGATTTTTGTGATTTTAATATGAATGTAATAAATAATAAATACATATTACATAAAAACACATAAAATTTACTTGCAGATTATAAATATAATATGTATTTAATAAAGTTAAAATTTTGAAATATTGAATTTATGATATAACAAATTTCTTATTTATTATTACGAGAGAATGCAAAATTTTAAAAAAGATATTTTAAATTAAAAAAATTAAAAATTTTGTCACGATTTAAATTGCACGTATAAAAGGCAAAAAGGTAATAAATTGCACTTACTTCTTTTAATTTAAGAGATGTCACCTTAACTTCTTTAAGAAATCCCTATCTTACGTATGTTATTGGTACTTCTCATATTCTTATTTTATTTATGTTTGGTTTTAACATATGAAGCTTTATATTCTGAATACATTAGCATTTCTTATCTATGATGTCCCAATAAATTTTACGTTCTGGCTTACTGAATTATGTTTGACTTTGTCGCAAGAGTTATAACTTGGTCCTACTAAAGACGTATATAAAAAATTCATAAGGATCAAAGTGGCAATAGGTAGTTGCTAATACTAGCTTTTATTTAGATAAATTATACCAAATTCCCTTCAACTATACTTAACTTGTACATAATTCCTTATATTTTAAAAATGTACATGTATAATTCTGTCGACGTCTATTGATATTAATATGATGTTTATATTAAGAGAAAAATACTTTCTTCTTCTTTGAGTTTTAATAAAATTATGTAAATCTTTTTCTATTTCAAAACCTATCAGATCACCTTTGGAATATAGATATAAAAAAATACTACATTGAAATTCTATTATAAGCATTTTTCGGTCCACTCAAAATAGACCAATTAAGGAAAGGGAGGCCCGGGACCCATAACAACTGAGATCGCTAAGTTAGATACCAGCTTGCCGCCCACCAGCTGATGTTGCTGAACAAGACCAATACTCGGGACCAGCTCACTAAACAGAACACGACGTACAGACCGTCTCTTCGTCGGGGCCGTTTCGGATGGGTGAGTGGCAAGGCCAATTCCACTGAATAGCAAGTCACCCAATACCAATTGAGGTCGCTGGGTAAGCGAGCTAAGTACCAATGCGGAGGCCTAGTCATCTGTGAAGGGCGCCTATCTCCAATGATAAATCAGCCTTCAAAACTGACACATTAGCTCCTAATAGTCCAACAATAATTTGCCCAGCATTTATTACCTTATGCGGCAAAAATAATCATTTTGACTATAGAACAAATTACACTTGAAGCCCTCCCTTCTTCTATAATTAGGGGAGGAAACCTTTATATGAGTAGTGAGAAAACAATATATGTTGAGACTTTGCCGGATTGTCATCAAGTCTTGTATTTCCGACTGAGTTGAATGGAAAATCATCACGTAAAAAATAAATAAAAGAATCTCCATAGACGTAAGGGCCGATTGGCTTTAGCCGAACCACGTAAAATCTTCTGGTGTTTGTTGCTCTTCCTTCTTGCTTCTCCTTCTTCCTCTTCCTTTGGTTTATTTCTACAACTTGCAGTGTGAGGTGATTCTGAATTGATATCTGTTGACCAAATTTCATCGTCAACATTTTGGCACTAGAAGGAGGGCCCCCTGCTGCATTCTTTCTATTTCTGATACATCGTTTAACATACAATGGCAAAAGAAAGGACTACCAAAAGCATAGGAGTGTCTGTTGGCCAACATGAAGGTCAGACATGACCTCAAAGAGACTCAGTTGTCCCCACAATAGGAGCTGTAGCAAGCATGGCACCCCCACTCCATACTAGCCTGCCACTCATGAAGAAAACAGAGTCTAGACTTGGCACCAATGCTAGAAAGCTCTGGAGAACACTGTGAAAGAGTTAGTAGATATGGTTAGAGCTTTGGCCCAGGTGCAGATGCTGGGTATGTGGAAACAAGCTAGAAACGTGTTACTAGGGAAGGGACCTTAACAACCAAGGCCCCAGCATGAAGAGCCCGTAAGAGGAGAGCATCAGCATACCGGCTCCATTCATTCATCAAACTCATGGTTAAGGTCGGAAGTCCACAGGGTTCACGAGGGTGAGAGAGATGACTAGCACCATGATAGCTCAAGTTAAGAGGAGAGCTCCAGTGAAGCGGATCGTGAACATAGAACGGATCAATGTTCGCATAGCCATGAAAACAGTCGAAGGCGTAAAACCTTAGATCGTCATTCTCGTGGCCATCGAGATGAAAGGAGTAGACAGACAACCAGCCATCGGTCTGAGACCCCGGACCCCATCATTGAAGAGTTGCTTCAAAGGGTGAAACAGTTAGAAAAGAGACCTGTGACCTAGAATGGCCAAGACTCCTAAGAGGAAAGAACGTCGTTTACTAGGGAGATTGAAACAGAACCTCTTCCTCGCAGGTTTAAGCTCCCAAACATTCCATTGTACAATGGGGACAGCGACCCGTGTAGCCATTTGGATGTATTCAATGTCCAAATGGATCTCTAGACCTCTAGCTTATTAGTGAAGTGCCGAGTCTTCCCTGCCACTTTAGGGGAGATACCACGAACCTGGCTTCGAAACCTTCCAGCTCGTAACATTTGCAGTTGGGAGGAGTGCCAAACAAAATTCCTCAACCAATATAAAGCACTAAAAAGGCAGCTTGCCCCATCATGCCACCTAGTGATGATCTTCCAATGGAGAGATGAATCATTTAAGGACTATATCATTCGATTCCGACATGAGGTCGGCAATGTCAAAAACCCATTGGATGAGTGCATCCTTATAGCCATCTCAACTAGACTTCGTAAGGATAGGAAGCTATATGAAGATATCTATAAGCCCTTGATCAAGAGTTTAGGCGAATTCTACAGGTGTGCAGTGATAACACAATATTTGACACATCTATTTGTCCTTATACTTAGCATTTTAGGTCTTAAATTGCATGTTTCCAGCTGTGTTACAATGTTTTCATGATTCCATGTCAATTGACTCATTTTACAAAATTCTGCATTACTTGCCTTAATTAAGCAGTTTCTGTAATTCTGTCATAACTTGATCTATACTTTCCCAATTGATATGATTTTTGTCTTTTAGGAAAGATGAGAGATATATATACAACTCTCATGAAGACCTCCAAGGCCGAATCCATCATTTGGTTATCTGAAATTGGAGAGAAGTTACTGTCAGAATACTATCTCTTGGGCAGCCGACCTTCAGGAATTCAAAAGGCAATATCTCGAGCTACGAAGGTCCAATTGAGGTGAATCTAAGCCCAAATGGAAGCTAAGACTTTTTACACAACTTTCATGAAGGCTTCCAGACTTGATTCTAGCAATTTGGGCATGAAATATGGTCTGTAACTCACGGGCAGAATTGCTGAAGAAATGGGCTGGTGTAGAACTGAATTGTATTGGCCCCATTTGCAATGAGTTTGAGCCCGATTGCCACATCCCTTGGCTCCAGCCCGCAACTAGCCATTTGGAGACCTGGAAGAGAGACAAGAAGAAGTAGAGAAATAGCCTGCAAGCAAACACACAACACACAAAAGGATAGACAGCAGCAACCTGGCAGAAAGCAAGCCTGCAACACCACTTTTCTGTCTCCTTCTTTTTCCTGGGCAAAAATTCGTTATGTATGGGTTCTGAGTAGAGCATTAGGACATATTGTAACTGAGGGTTTTCTGGATTTTCTCTCTAAAATTTTATTGCTTCCTTTCCATGGAAGCTTAAAACTCTTGCAATCAGTCCAAGGAGGCTGGAACTTAAAGATTAATACTGAGGTTCTGTTTCTCCATTCTGTATGCAATCTATTGATCATTTCTCATCCTTTCTTCTTTGTTTTTATGGTAATGTCTGAAGTGAATGGATTCATTTAGTTTAGATATTAATATGATTG